>LJJI01000277.1:0-13703 GCA_001553865.1 Cladosporium sp. BSL10
TGAACATCTGGGATGACCACGACATTATCGACGGTTTCGGCTCATACACCGATCACTTCATGAGAGCGCCCGTCTTTCGTGGCATTGGCGGCGTCGCCCACAAGTACTACATGCTTTTCCAGCATCACTTGCCTCCGCCAGTCAGCACATACACCACGGACGCACCTCAAACAACTGGTGGCCACACCAAGTCGACTCCAGCAGACCCTACCCAGCTGAAGAAGTCGTACGTTGCAAAGCTCGAGCATGAAGATCCCAGCTACATTCTCGGCAAGACCCCAGGCCCATATGTCGAAGAACGCAGCAGACACATCTTCTGCCAACTTGGCAAGCGCATGGCTTTCTTGGGTATTGACGCAAGGACAGAGCGTACTAGACATCAAATTAACTACCCCGAGACTTACAAGCAGATCTGGGATCACGTCGATGCACACGTCACGAAGTCAAACGGCGCAATCCGTCACCTTGTTCTGCTGCTTGGTGTACCAATCGCTTACCCTCGTCTGCAATGGCTTGAGAACATCCTTCGCTCTCCCATCATTGGACCTCTTCGTTTTCTGAACAAGCGTTTCGGCGTGGCTGGAAGTTTCTTCAACCAGTTTGATGGAAGCGTCGATCTTTTGGACGATCTGGACGACCACTACACTGCCGGCCAGCACAAGAAGGAGCGCAAGGAACTTATCCACAGCCTCCAAGCCCTTTCCAAGAAGCACTCCATGCGTATCACCATTCTCGGCGGTGATGTTCACCTGGCAGCCCTTGGTCGTTTCTACAGCAAGCCCGAGCTCAACATTGCCGCTGAGGCTGACTGGCGCTACATGCCCAATATCGTCTCCTCGGCCATCACCAACAAGCCTCCGCCTACCGCCGTGGCTAACCTCCTCGCCAAGCGCAACAAGGTCCACCACCTCGACCACGACACCCATGAGACTCTTCTTGAGCTCTTCAACAAGAACCCTGGTGTCGGCGAGCCCGGTGTCAAGCCCAAGTCAGCAGACAACAACAAAGCAACCATGCCCAGCAGGAACTACGCTATCATCACCGAGTCCCACTCCCACTCCGCCCTCACCAACGGTGCTCAGACCAACGGTGTTCAAAGCCCTAATGGCACCGACGCCACTGCCTTCACTCTCCCCAAGAACCCGCGCGAACCTCTCCACCCCGGCGAGCTGAACGCAGGTACCGATCACGCCGCCGCCCAGGGCATCACGCGCACCAACCTCGCCGGCACTGACGGCCTCGACGTCACCATCCTCGTGGAGAAAAACCCCAGCGACCGCGAGGGTCACACCGAAGGCTACGGCTTCTCCATCCCCGCGCTCGACATGGCGGGCTACAAGGCGCAGGGCGAGAAGTGGTAGGCTCGCTTTCGACGGCCGCTGCGCTCTCGCAGCTCCGGAGGCGAAGGTGAAGCGTGGAGACGGAGTGGAAGCGCAGGCCACGCTCATCGGCGAACACGAGTCAAACACTACCCACTGGATCCCTACGCTCACGACCCGCCTTGTCCGCACTGCAATCGCAAAGGCCGCGGCGACGTCTGGCACCACCCTAATTCGAAGCAAATCTGGAGCGAGAGCGAGAGTGAGTGCGAGATGACCGTGACCTCGCCGCCAAAACCATCGCTTTGGAGGCGCTTCAAAAGGTGGAAGAACGATCCGACGCGGCCGGAGTTGCTTCCATGGAGAGGGGCGCAGGGGCGACAGAGAGGCGATGTCTGAAGTTTTTTTCTTTCTTTCTATGCGGCCTGCTCTTTTATTATTATGGTTTTTTTCTTTTGAAAGTGGAAGAGGATACCCTTATTTGTTATCGTTTGTGCAATTTTTTTAGGAAGCCTGTCACTAATGGAAGTCGATTACGATCGCTTCTTTTGCTCTTGGACATGAGAAGAAGGGTACTGGCTCAGGTTCAGGTCTCCATACGAATCGTCAATTGCTAGAGTTTGGTATTGTGTATAGTATGATATCCAGTCTTTTGCTACCAGTCGGCGATACACTCGTTAGCTCGACTTCTCTCCACTTTGCGCAGACGAGGATCCTGCTGCGATTAACCAACCAACAACCGCGGACAGATATCGATGTTGCACCCAGTGCGCTCGCCTTTAGACAAAATCGCCAGGAACTCCGGCTGCAGTGACTGCGAAAGAGAAAAAGTGTACATCACCAAGCCAAGCCAATCGCCAATGACTGTTCAGTACTAGCAAGCAGTTATGGCAGGAAATATCCCGTCCACTCAGGAGCGTGGGTTGGTGGTTCTGCCTGGTTCACCAATTCATGCTGCTTTGCCTGAGTGTCAGTCACTGCGTTTGCTACTATGCTTCTTCGCAGCCAGCCAACCCGCCAGCCAGCCACTCACGGCTCCTAGAACATGTGACTCTGCTTGCAGGTTGTTTGCTTGTACGTGACTGGTTTGCAAACAAGCACAAGCAGATCGACAGACGGATGGCTTTATCAGGTGCTTGGTGGCACGGTGCTGCGCTGGGGGAGATTAGTACTGTTTCACAGGAACATAGACCAGGATCGATATGAGCGAAGCACGACAGCACACCGCGTCGGCGCCTGCGGCGCGGAGAGAGAAGCCGAAGTATCGTGGTGGAGCTGGGGCTGATCACGTTAGACCGGCAAACACCCCTGCACCGGTATGGATTGTTTCTTTTCTTGGTTTCCCTACTGCGGCGTGAACAGCTAATGTGGCGAGTAGACGAGACTGAACCTTAACACAAGAGTCTATCTGGTCAATGCAAATGGCCGCCCGATTTCAGATGTGTTGGTCGTTCAGGAGACGAATGCCACAGTGAATCGGTACCGTGTGGAACGTCCTGATGGCCAGCCTGTCAGAGACCCGCGGGTTAGAGAGGGATGGGTGAATAGGAGGGACCTTCGAACAGAACAGAGCGTTATAGACGAGAACGCACGTCGACGGGCCGACGAAGAGCGGAGAGCAGCTGAACAACCGGCGGAGCAGCAAAGCAGGGATCAGCAGGAGGGAGACATCCAGCAAACGCGCGGAGACGCACAAGACCGGAGGAACTTGTGTCGTCGGTTGCTAGACGGCGCAAAAAGAAAATTCGGGTGAGCTGTCTCTGGTCCGCCACTACTTCGCTTTACATTATGACTGTACATCGATTGCTGTGTTTCGCATGCCAGCCAAAGAATAGCGCAACTGCAGCCAGAGACAGCTGGCAAACATCAATCCCAGAGTGATTCATTGGTAAGTCGCTGCCATCAGCGCAGCAAACAAGGTGGATATGGTTTATCAAGACTGCCGTGGGCGCTGGCTGGGCTTGTATCCCCTTACACAACAGCCGCTAGACCTTCGGGCTCGAACACAAGCACGAGGCGCAGCAGTAACACTACATGGAAGGATCAACCGAATCAAATATTAGGACCAACGAGAACGAGCACAAGGGCGATGGGACACCGCCTCCATTCCCGCCGGGACGCAAAAAACCCAGGTATCGCTCGGGAGCCGACTTCGTCGGACCGGCAGATAAAAAGAGACCGGTATGCAACGTTATGTGCCTAGTTTTACGTGACATGTGCTGATATTGATTTCAAGAAACCACGGGTCAAGGGCGACAAAGTGATTTATCTGTCATCTACAAACGAATCCTTGGGATTGGCAGTCCTCAAAGTCGTCGACAAGTCTGGAGACATAGCCTATTGGCTGTGTTGGCGCGAGGGCGGGAAGCGCTACTATGACGGGGATCATGGAGAGTTCAAGGGCGATAAACTAGAAGACGATCTCTCGGATACGACAGACACGGGCGAGAAGAAGGCACCGTGATAGATGCATCCTAAGCTGGGCTGTGTTGGGCTTACTGCTGTGTTACGGTTACTCAAACGAGGCAGTGCGAAGGCATCGCACTTCAGAGTATCTTCTTCGTCTTTTTGACAAGACGAGCATTACAATTTTGATATGTTTAGACATCGCTGCATCTTCTCTATCACTTTGAGACCCAGTCAAAGGCCTGCTGGACATGAGCTTCCATGATGTTGACGATGTCGAGAAAACGGCCGGATTGGACTTCATCTCACCGGCCGAAACCATCTGTGATACAGGCCTACAGTCCACTCAAGATGCTAAACTACATGTCTCCAGGGGTCTTCACTTTCTCCAAATGTGACAAGCGTTCGGCCAGCAAGGAGACTGACTCGAAGTAGAACGCATGCCCACCATCTTGCAACGTATAACGTATACTTTGAAGAGACGTTGGGTCCGTCAAACGCCCCGTCGAGATCAACAGATCAAGATCCGATCATGTCAGTATCATCCGCACAAACATGTCTTGCCTAGCCTGCTGACATCTGCAACAGTAAGCGACTTCAAGCTTGGATATCCCAACCTTGCAACGTTCAAGAACAGCAGCGAGGCCTTTTCCATATACCGCCGATTCGGATATCTTCAGAGTCGTCTTCTCCTCGAAAAGCAAGATGTCCTGCGTGTTCTGGAGCAGAGGCTTGACCAATACGATCGAGAACATGTTACCACAAGTTATACTCGGACTCTGAAAGCCGACGAGCTTATGCCCCGGCAAGCGCTGCTCGAAGAGATCGAACACGCTTTCAACTCTTATGGTAGGTCTGCTGAGGAGAATTTGTACGAGATCACAAGGAACATATGGACTGACCGTGGAGCCAAGCTACCGTCCTCAAATCTTCCCAGCAGCTACTGGCAATCAACCGCCCGACGGACCCGGAGTACCGCAGTGTTCAGACCTACATCTCGAACAACAACCCACTGCATGACACGGAGCAAGACTACATCCGACATAAGCACGATCTGATTACTCTTCGCCCTGGCCGAGACCATGCGTGGCTTGATCGAACCATCGACCGCTCTCTACAGATCCTGCACAAGCCATTCCCTTTCCTAAATGTGCGCAGTATTCCTTTTCGAGCGAAATTCCAAGGCAAAAAGCTGACCTCAATCATAGCGCATCTTCTGCTCTCCTGTACGACCACCTTCCAACTGTGATATCTCTCAGCTAATGTGTCCCACAGGAAGATGCTCTCAAATCCCGCTCCGGTGACGAAGTCTACTACACGCAGTCCCGCATCGATCTCTGTGCCAGCTCACTCATTACTTTCATGATAGTCGCACTTCTCATTGTGCCTATCTACTTGCTCTACAACTTGGTGAAAGACACAGATGGCAAACTCGACGATCATGCGACTGGGGTGTGCATAGCGATCTTGCTGGTTTGTACGTTGCTATTCTCGGCAGTCTTGTCCGTGTTCACGCGAGCGAAGAGGCATGAGATCTTGGGCGCTGCCGCAGCGTATGTTGACCTCCGGAGCCTTACACTCATTTTGACTTCTGCTGACCACGGCAGGTACTGCGCTGTTCTGGTTGTGTTCTTGGGGAATGTCAACGGGGACTAGGGATTTGGTATTCATCTTACGCAACTGTAGCTTCAATCGCCATTCCACTTTTTCCCGAGCTTCTTGCTTCACCAAAGTAAAGCTTCGCATAACGGACGATAGTTCATGTGGATGGGCACTCAATCGCCGCAGAATTGAATGGAACCATACGTTCAGCATTAACTTCGAGAATCTGGCCACTGATGTGTTGTTGAGCGTGGGACTCTTCGGGATTCACATTGCTTCCAGCGTTCACCAGAGCTCACGACACCCGAATCTTCAAAGAGCTAAGTAATGAAGGCGAATCTGTGTTGTCTATCACCCACCACAAAACAGAGAGACAACAACTGTCAGAAGGCACACCGTTCCAAGCGAGGGTCAGACGTTAGCGACAGATCCAAACCGGTATGCATCGCACCGTCGAGTTCTCGAACTACTCACAGAGGCATGAGCGCTCTGGCCCGGCCATGGAAGAAGCATCAGACACCGAGACCATCGATCACGAGCACGTTGACGACAACACAGAAATCACCGAAACAGGGACCATCGAGCAAACCCCCATGGACTTGCAAGATCGACGTTCTGCATGCCAGAGTATTTTCGGCACGACCGAGCTGCTGGAGAACATCATATCATTCCTGCCCATGAGAAAGATCTTCATTGTCCAGAGCGTGTCGAAACAATGGCGAAATGTCATTGCCGCTTCCCCGAGCATCGAAGAGAAGATGTTTCTGCGCCTCAAAACTTCGCCAAAAGATACGTGCGACCCACGCCTGATGGGCTGGGCATATTGGGCTCTTCAGCGCGTGGGACGTCCAGTGCCCACCACATTCACACTTGCGAGCCTAAACCCGGAACTGAGACACGATGCGGCGTGTGCTATGCGACGCTATGGGCTGACTTGTGTGCATCACGGGACAAGAGTGAAGGTTCGTTGGGGACCGGCTCCGATCAAGCAATGCCACAGTCTCTTCGACACCTACATCTCTGATCCGCCGTGCAGGAGAGCGGAAGTCTGCTTGACAGTCCGCTTCAAGAAAGAAGTGCATGGCGTTTCCGACTCCGCTCCAGAATATCCGATCAAGATCTGGGTGAGCAACATCACAGCTAGCTCCGAGAGCGGATTGACCTTCCAAGACGTCCTGCGCGCAGCCCTCAACGCTAGAGAAGGGATAGACTGCAAGGATGATTTCAACTTGCCTAGCAAACTCGAACATCCTAGCGAGCTCAGTGCGCTTCGCTACAGGACGTTTTCATGGGCTCCCAACAAATCGCTGCGGGATCTCATTGGTGATCTTCCCAAGCACACCAAGATCCCGGAGGTCCTAGCTTGTGTGCTGATGGAGCTCAAACTGACCTTGTTGGACGATGTTGCTGCACCTACACCGCAGGAGCGTGCAGAACTGCGCCGGGGAAATCGTCCCAAGCGTTGATGACAGGCTGGGCCGAGAGCAAGACATGCAGGAGCGCCTACGCGTGCATCCTGCGCATGTGGGACTTGCGATGCAGACGCGAGTCAATCTTGTATGTGGTATATCGCAGCCTCGCAAGAAATTCGCATTAGGCAAACGCTGAGAGGGGAGCTTCACAAACCTAACTGGAAGCGGCATTGACCAGGATTGAGATAGTTGAGCAGGTAGGGGTTCATCGGTCTCAGATGTCGGCCGTTTGCGTGATCATCTAATGTGGAAACGATAGACGAAATTTGATACGATGATGACCATGTTGCTTTGCAATTATTCCATTGATAAAAATGTCGGTTCCGATACAAGGTTTCTACTGTCAATGCCCGCAGAGCCATGCGGTCAGATACAAGGGCTATCAGATAGATTGGGAAGTTCCACGAGTCAGTGCGGCCTGGGCAGATCGCGCGTACAGAATTCTGCCCAGGCAGAAAACGGCTCATCGAAGACGGCTTTGGTGTGGTAGGCCATGATTGCGTGGCGGTCTTGACGAAAGTCAAAACACGGTCTATTGATACGTCGCCGGGATAGTACAGCAGTGATCGCAGGCAAATATGGCGATGCTATATCCATTCGCTCTCGAAGGATGGGACGTTCCAGAAAGACCTTCCCTCTTCGGCTTCAATGATAGCCGAAGAAGTCAAGAAGTCAAGGGCGGCACATCCTTCAGTGCTGTCGATCTTTTCTCACGCGCGCCACCGTAAGGCGGACCCTCAATTTTCCACCCGCGCTTCACCACCCAAGCTTTGCGGGTGATGCAATCCGGAGCTCTTGTATAATTAATGTGGACCGCCGCAACCGGCCTTGTCTATACTCTTGCCTCCTCGAGATCATTGAGCCTTCATCTGGCGGCCTGCTGCCCTTTTTGACGACCGCGTGGCATTTTGAATTGGCGCATGACACGACGACTTGTTGCTTTTCCTTGGATTGTTTCAGCAGCTCTTATAGCATTTGGTCGCCACTCTTGAGCTCTTGAGAAGAAGTCCAGAAACACTTCATCCGGACAGTGGTACGCTCACGGCAGAAGCTACCGGGACTTTCGCATACCCATAATGTCTGTCGACTTTCGAAACGACCCCTACTCATGGGAGGGACTCACAGGATGGAAATCATATCGCATGGCACGGCCCTTTCGAGGCATGTACTGGGACGTCCGCCGGCGACTACCTTACTACTGGAGTGATATAAAAGATGGCTTCAACTACCGCACCTTCGCCGGGACAGTGCGGATATTCTTCGTCAACCTCCTCCCGGCATTAGCATTCCAGCTTGACATGGAACGGAACACTGACGGATACTTTGGCATCAACGAAGGACTCTTTTCGTCCGCTCTGGCTGCGGTTGTGTTCAGCTTGTTGTCAGCGCAGCCGCTCACAGTTGTCGGCATCACGGGTCTCATCTCGCTGTTCAATTACACCGTTTACGATATCGCTGTCGATCAGGGCGTTGCGGACATCTACCCGCAGCTGATTGCCTGGGTTTCGATCTGGGCGGCGATAACGCATTGGATGGCCTCGATCTTCAATTGGTGCGATTATATGAGGTACATCACGGACTTTTCGAGTAACTCGTTTGGCCTGTATGTTGGAATCATCTACATGAGTATGTCTTGACCAGCGTAAATCGCGTGACTTGCAATGCTAACAACCGCAACAGTAAAAGGAGTGGAAGAGCTCGTAGACCAATTCAACAGTGGAAGTCTTGCTGGCGGCTATCTCAGCGTCGTGATCGCGCTATGCTACTGGTTCACAGTCTACGCGCTCGAACTGATGGGGAACACGATAATGTTCAGGCCCTACATCCGCAAGCTCTTGTCAGACTATGCATACCCGATCGCCACCATCTTCTGGACCGGCTTCTCGCACATTCCCGGTCGGATCAAAGACACAGAACTCCTACGCGTGCCTCACACGCGCGCCTTCTACCCGACCGTCGACCGAAGCTGGCTGGTCGACTTCTGGAACCTCGAGGCAAAATGGGTGTTCGTTGCGCTACCCATGGGCATCTTGCTCACTCTGTTGTTCTACTACGATCACAACGTCAGCTCGCTGGGCGCTCAAGCGAAGCAATATCCTTTGACAAAGCCAGCAGGCTTCCACTGGGACTTCTTTCTATTGGGATGCACATGCTTCATCGGCGGCATAATCGGCATTCCCCTGCCCAATGGCCTCGTGCCGCAAGCGCCAGTCCACACCGACTCATTAACCGAGTACAAAGACCGCCTCGTCACCAGCAAAGAGACCGAGGACCGTCCCGACGCGCCAGAGCTCAAGAACAACAAGAAGATCATCGTCGCCGACAACGTCGCCGAGCAGCGCGTCTCTCACTTCCTCATGGCCCTCGGTCTCATCGGCACCATGACGGGTCCCCTGCTCGTCGTCCTGCACACCATGCCGCGCGCGCTGTTTTGCGGCGTCTTCTTCGTCGTCGGCTGGGGCAGCATCGAGGGCAACGGCATCGTGGAAGACGCCCTCTACATCTGCCGCGAGACGCGTTTCGTCTCGCCGCAGGAGCCCCGCCTCACGCTCAAGAAGTCCCGCATCGCGCTGTACATCATGTTCCAGCTCCTCGGCGTCGGCTTCAGCGTGGCCATCTCGCAGACCATCGGCGCGCTGGGCTTCCCCGTGATCATCGTCTCGCTCATCCCGCTCCGATGGGTCATCCTCCCTAGGATCTTCACCGAGCATGAACTGCTCGTCCTCGACGCCCCCACTGCCGACGCGGACGTCGTGCTCGCGAGTATGGGCGGACGACCAGAATTGCCAGAAGTGACAAGAGCGCGTGCAAAGCGCGCGCAGAGAGGTGAAAGTGGCGAGATTGGTGATGCCAGCGGTGCGAGCTCTGCTTCGAATGCAAGTGGGCTGAGATCAAGAGAAGCGTACGGGAGCAGGTATGAGCAGGAGGAGATTCGCGAGAAAGAGGAGGCGGAGGCGCGGCAGGATGTGCAGACCACACTGAAGACAGGGCATGCTTGATGATGGCTGGGCTGGATGAGTTTTGAATAATTTGCATGGACCGTGGTACATATTGCGCTCCGCTCGAACTTGGATAGACTGAAGAAGGCATGTGTTTTGCAATCGTTTTTGAGCGCTGCGTGTTGCTGAATGTATTTGTGCGTTGTGATGATGATCTATGAACAGTGAGTTTTCCTCGACGCTGCCCGCGAGAATGTAGTCGTACACGCATTACAACCAATTTTCAACATTATTACCATCAACCGTGATCCGTGAAGCGATGTGTATGTCATTGACGAGCTTCACAGCCGGAGGTATCTTGTTAGCTTATACGCCGATACCATAGCGCGCGAAGTCCATAATAATCGCTCTTGCCACAAGGTATCCCACGTGAGCTTTCCGTTGCCGTTTGCTTCTCGTGCCTGATATCACGAATCTCCTCATCCCTAAAACCATGCTCCTTCGCTAAAAACGCAGCAAATGTAAAATGTTGTCAACGAACATGCTCAGGTTCACTTCAGACTTGCGAGCAGCGCAGACTCCCTCTGTGCGACCTCGAGTGGATCGCCGTAGCGGCCTGTGTCAAAGCAGTTGTCAGCAAAGCATTCCTCGTTCTCAATCCAATACATCTCAATCCATACCCTTGACGGCAACATCCTTATGAGCCAACGAATCCCAAGCCCTGCCCATCTCATCCAAAGCCTTCTTGTTCGTCCACGAGTACCCCGGCTCGTCCTCGGCTCGAGTCCAGCGGTAGCCGCTGCTGGCGTGTGTTTGCGTGGGCGCATTGCTTCTGCCGGCGTTTGGCATTGTCTCGACTGCTTCGTCCTCATCTGCGCCGTTGGAGAGAGAGCCGTGAGGGCGTTTGCCATTAGAGTTGGCGAGGTTGGCGCCGGAGGCGGAGGTGGGCATGGTGGGTAGTGTTTGCGATTGCGAATCGGCCGGACTGAGTAGGGCTGCTGGAGGGGAGGAGGTCATGTGGCTGTCTTGGTCGGTGGGAGCTGGTGAGGTGGTGAGTGATTGTTGTCACGTGGACGATGATTAGAAGTGAGGTAGTTACCTGACATAATTGGCGGTTGTGTGATTGTGAATGGTAAACAAGCGAAGTTGGGCTAGGCAAGTAGCCAGGCAGATGTTTGGTGATGATGCTATAAGTTAAAGTGAAGCCGACATTCGGGTAGGCTTGCTGGACCAAGGACCCTCTTTTCGATGTGGGGAAATGGCCCGTATTCTTATTGCAAGAATGCCCGAAATACTCGAGCGACCATCAGCCCCCACGCTCCTTCGACTGCTCACATATAAAAAGACGAATGCATGGCATTGCTGCTTCGGACTCGATAACACAATAGCAGGACTGTAGATTCATCTTGGACACTTGACCCGGTCGAATACAATACTCTATAACTACTACTCAACCACATCACCACTCTCTACATAATGAGTAAAGGCGGGGTGCCAGACGCATGGGACGATGACTGGGAGAAGCTTGCAGATGTAAGTGCCTTTAAAATATGTCTGTGTTACCAGAGAATGCGTCATTAACACTGTCGTACAGAAACCCGAGCCTCAACAGCCAGTGATCCCAGCAGCAAGACAGACAAAGGCAGAAAGACGAGCCCAACATCAACAGCTACAGAAGGAACTATGGGCCTCGGCAGAAAACCCAGGTCGCAACCTATGGCTAGAGGCGCAAGGTGCTGTACCATTGAAGCAAGAGCCTAAGCAGCCGATGACATTGCTGAGCCGCAAGCCAATCGCAAAGAACGGAGCCGGCGCAGATGACGAGGACAGCGAAGAGGAAGCGCGTAAGAAGAGGGAAGCAAGCTTTGAGGAGCGGAAGAAGAAGGCAGCGCTTGAGAGGGAGGAAAAAGTGAGGAAATACGCCGAGGCCAGAGAGCGTATTATGGGATCTTCGACCCCAGCATCGCCTGTGGCCAATTCGAGGGAGAGCTCTCAAGGACGCGACAACAGGAAGACAAGGGGGAAGCAACACAGCAACATGAACAGCAGGCCTACTTCTGCTGGTCAGTCGCCAGCGAGACAGCTCTCTGGCAATGCTCAGATCTTTGACCCGGAGGATATGGGCAGAAGGCTTGGTCCAAGACGTGAAATGGCCTCTACACCCAAAGAGGGCGAACCCGTGAGGCAGCCGCGCGGACCTGATAGCAGTGGTCGTGGCGGGTTCGGTTTTGCTGCACGCAACGGTCCTTTTAGCGCTTGAGCTGCTTTGTGTCGTATCTCCGCTGACCGCAGCAGTCGGGATACATGCTCACCTTCGAATGCGGACGAGGCCTGCATACGAATGAAGGGCTCGTTTCACCAACACTTCAGTCGCAACTTCCCACGAGGAGTCGGACAGCATGATCGATCTCCACGTTTCACGCCACCGATGCGAGCGATACAACGCCGCGATTTCGGCCTCAATTATCCGAAGGTGTGATCGAGACTCGATGCGCTGAGGTAAATTTTCAATGGCGAGGCCATGGGAACCACCAGACCTCGGAAGACTGCACGGCTTTCCTGACGATGCTCTTGCTCGTGAAGAGTCTCGACCATGCACCTGGGCTCGTGATAGTCAGAACCCGGAGTGAAACTATCACAAATGCCAGTGGTGTAGCATGGTATCTCCACCATAAGTCAGCAGTCATCGTGGCTCGTCTTTAGCTCGCTGACTTGCCGCCTCGAGCAATTACCGTACTTCAAGCGATTGCCGCCAGCTGTGGCACGCCCACAGCCAGACGATCAGATCTTGGGCGCGGCGGACACCATCTGAGCCCTCTTGTAACGTCGTCACGATGACAACTGCGCCGCCTTGAATGGCCATTTCGCGCGCAGACAACCCACCATGATTCAACAGCTCACGGTCTAGCGCACGCGGCACCTCGTCAGCGCAAGCTCTTGGGGACACTGCCTGTATGTATGCCATGGTGATTGCAAGGCGGCAGGGTCGCGGCGTTATTACCACAACCACACGTGCTGAACCTTGGGGCTAGCGCATGGAGTCACTGTGCGATTGGCTGACACGCAAAAATGGGACTATGGTACCCAAGGATGATTCGAGAAGAATTGAGGACAACCCAGCATTACAAAGAGTTCTTCGGACGTCGTCAACTGAGAAGGCGGCAACAGGGCATATCGAATTATACAGGCTTTCGGCCAATGTGTCGAGTCCTACATCAGACTAGCCGCATATATCACTCAACCAAACAGCTTTACAATGCATCGTACAGCGCCTGATAGCTTAGAGTCAAGACTGCCGCTGATTTGCACGCTCGTACGGTTAGAATGCACACCCGCTAGCGTGCCTGCGAATTGTGCCTATAGCCCTCGAGTCTATGTAGTTTGCAACAATTGCTTATATCATATGCTTCACTGGTTGTCTTGAACACGACTTCGTCCGCTGATTCGCACGCTCGTATAGTCTCGCACTGGATTGTTTTGAATGTTCGTTCGCCTACTCGTACGGCCAAATGTACGCCCACTAGCGCGCCGACACACTGCGCCTATACCCTTGAGTTTAATGTCAGCTACCATACCTAAACTACACTATTCATCGCACACATTGACTTGACTGTGGCTACACTGGTGCACACGCTCGGATCCATATCACGTACACCCGCTAGCGCGCCTGCAAACTGCGCCTATCCGGGTCTGATTGTAGGTGGTCTACTTGTCCAAACTCGAGGCAGGCCGTACGGCAGTACTATTGATATTGACCGAGATGACAATCTTGTCTGATCACACAAGTTGAAACATCTGGAGGGATCGGTGTAAAGTCGTGACTATCTATCCTCATTTGATGCTGCTTTCTCTGCTCAGACTTGTAGGCTCTGGGCTTCCTACAGCTACGGTTTCGTTGCTCTATAGTTTTTGAGGCAATATATACCTTCTAATAACCTTGACGAATACATACGACCATAGGTCAG
>LJJI01000278.1:0-20073 GCA_001553865.1 Cladosporium sp. BSL10
AGAGTTATTATTTATAACGCAACTTAATTAGTATGCTACTCGAGACTAGTCTTCCTTACCCTGAAACCCTTAGTACCTCGTTCTACGTTCATACACCGAGTACACCCTATTACATATAGGTCCATGAAAGTAAGAGCGGTCGAGCAGATCCCGGTACTCCGAAATACCGATCCCCTGAAAGTTTATTCACTATCTTTGTCCCAACACGTGAGAAGAGGTCTCGGCCTTCAAATAGTCGACTCTAGTACCCGAAGTTCCAAAATTTGATAGCGTTATCGGTAGGGAGCTTAACAGTAGATCGAACGTAGTTGGAGGAAGCCGAAGTTGTGTACAAAAATCATCCGCTTTCCGAACTTAGTAAGCATGGATCGAATTTAGCCTCAGAGTCTATCGTTTTACCTAATGAGGCATACCAGCAAATCTTAGGGCAGGTGCAAAAACTTGCAAGTCACGAGGTAGCGTGATGCTGGAAAGATCGTAGCAAACGCTCTTTCCAGCGGTATAGCTGAACTGAAGTCAGACCTTGTCGCAGAACCAGATCTTAATTCACACCTGCTCTAGCATAAGCGAACCTGAGGTGGGTCCGACTTATACACACCTTTTTGAAACTTTGGCGACGGTTTGTTCGCAGGAGGTACCGCACAGTCAGCTTCGACGGTGTTGACTGATTTGCAGACCGCATCGTCGGAAGGACTACTAGGGAGTAGATGGCAGGAGACACCGCATTCAATTCATCGTCGGTCTGCTCGCTAAGGCAAAGCGACTGCTTTTTGGCCTTGATAGCGAGCAAGGCAGATGCTGCCGCGAAGTCGGGTTGTCCAACCTGGGCCATGGTCCAAATGTTTTCCATTGCGGATCTGTGTAAGCAGGATCGATGCCAATCGAAAACGGCTACGCTTGATGCCAACGAGACGTCGTGCTGCATTCATTTCATGGTCAGAATATGTTGTTGCTTTGTGGGAAGACTACCTCGACACAGGCATGCATGGCGGGGCACTCGTTTGTGATGCAGGCAGCCCGGTCGGTTTGCCAGGTTGGTCCGATACACGAGCCTATAAGCGAGGGCCATACTGCGAATTGCGTTGTGTTGGGTTATGCTGAGAGATTATGGCAGCCAATCAGGGGAAAATATTCAACCAGTGTCTTGAACATCTCATGATATGTTCTATGCTTTGGCCTCCTCGCCATTCCGCTTCTCCCCAGCATCAACCTTTCCGTTCTCGCCCTTTTCTTTCTCCACAGGTGCGG
This sequence comes from Cladosporium sp. BSL10, assembly GCA_001553865.1. Lineage (NCBI taxonomy): Eukaryota > Fungi > Ascomycota > Dothideomycetes > Cladosporiales > Cladosporiaceae > Cladosporium > Cladosporium sp. BSL10. The sequence continues at coordinate 1,249 of LJJI01000278.1, forward strand.
GAGCGACCTCTTCCTTCTTCTCATCCTTCTCCTTCTCCTGCTCCGGCTTCGCTCCGACTTTCTCAACCTTCACCTCATCCACAAACCCAACCTTTGCCTTGACAACCTCAAGGACTTCCTTCCCTACACTCCCAAACTCCTCGATCTTCCCCAATTTCGCCTCGAAACTCTCCGCATCTTTCACCAGCGCCTTCTTCCCCTTCTCCGTTTTAACGTCCGCTTCGCCGAATGCCTTGATCCACTGCGCCTTGTACTCCGCGGCGATCCTGCGCGCGATCATCGATACTTCGCCTTCGTTGAGGTGCCTCGACAGCACGCGGTGCAGAGTCATAGTTTCTTTAGTCAGGGTCTCCATGTACGGCGATGGCGACGCGGGCGCGTTGTCGAAGTTGAGGGCGAGCATGGCTTTGACGTGCGCGGAGGAGCGCGCGGTCATGATCTCGACGAGTTTGTCGTGGATGCCAGATTGGTGCTCTTGGTAGAGGCGTTTCGTCTTGTCGAAATCCGCGAGCATGTTGGTTTGGCCTGAAGGCAGGTGCCGGCGGACGCACTCGCGGAGGTACGGGGTGAGAGCGATGACGAAGGAGAGGGCTTGGCTGGAGAGGGCGAGGTGTTTGGTGGTGATATTTTTGAGGCCGGCGATGCGGGTGGCGCCGGCTCCGAGAATGAGCTGGGAGGAGCGCGAGTTGAAGGCTCGAAGGACTTCGAGGAGGGAGGTGGAGATTTGGGGCGTGAGGGAGGGGAGAGAGGAGGTCAGGGAGAGGAACGTGTTGAGAGTCGGTAGGAGGGTGGTGGCGCTGGATACCAGGATGAAGCGGTTTTGGTCGATGGTAGCGGGCTTGGTTTGATTCTTGCTGGTTGGTGCTGGTGTTGAAGGCTTGTCAGCTGCGATAGCAGTGCCATTTGCGACGACATCGCCATCCGCGTCCTGTGTTGCTGAAGTCATGGGCTCCCATATTGGTCGCGTGTCAGATGTCCATTCTGGTGGATCCTTGTCCATGGCTTCCAGTAGCTTATCAATTTGTGCTTGGTCCTTGTCTGTGACATCGACAGCATTCCAGGTATCAGCATCCAGCTTGTCTGAAATACGAGAGCACTCGATCTGGCCCAAGACTGATACGAATCCATTGATCTGAGCGTTGATGACGCCTCGAAGTGCTAAGCCGCCTCTGCCAGACACAGCCTCGCACTCATCCGCAAAGAGCCTGTTGAGTGTGAAGTATCGCAGAAATTGGCCCTTAGACAGACGTGTGCTCTGGTCGTTCCTAACCTTGAGAACCCGCGTGATCTGTGTTTGTGCGGTGTCGACTGCGAGTCCGAGCAGGCTCGACATGTCCAGGGCCTGACTTAGATCGTCTTGCACGTTGATCCTCGGTGGCATTATCGGCGATCCGTTCGCGAGCTTCTCGCTCATGGAGGCTATGTTTGGCGACCTCGGAGGTGATCGTGTGCCTTCCAGAGACGTCCTGGAGTCGGGAGGTGACTGCATTTGGCTGGTCACATCCAGAAGAACCTTCGTTTGCGTTGATAGCCTACGCAACGCTTCTCCCACGGATGTATAAATGTCGATCAACATTTTATCTGCGTCCTCATGATCCAGAGCTCGTAGGTTGCGTGCCAAAATGCTGCTCTTGTCTTGTTGTGACAGTCCCTTGCCGCCACGTGTGCTGGTCGAGACCATACTGTCGACATCGTCGTCTGTACTACTGGGCAGGTACTTCCGAATCAATGTTTTCATCTCCTTCATGGCAGCTTCTCTGAATCCGGCGATCGCTGGTGCCGTATGTCCACATCGCGCAAGGCCGTTGAGACTTGCTAGGAGTTCCGTACGGAGTTCTGGAGTTGTCTCCATGTAAAGTGGGTTGATGCCTCGTTGCCGCGACCAGCGCTTCAATGTATCCGTCTTCGCTACCTTTCCAACATGCTGTCGCAGGTCGGTGAGTAAGATCATCGTAAATCGTTGTGCAAATCCAGTGCCAATGCGGTATTGCAGCTCTTGCATACCAGCATCCAATCCTTGTAGCGCCTTCAATGGTCGAAGATCGATGAGATCGGGTCTCTCGGTTCCGGGCTCTTGTTGACCGCAGATCAAACGTCCGGCTTTGTCCATTTGATCAGCGGCTTCGTCAAAATTACCCTCGTCAACCAAATCGTCTGTCCTCTTCACAGTCTCCACCACCTCCTGCACCTGCGCTGTGGCCTGACCTAGCTTGCGCACATTTTCCTTCCGTCTTCTCTTCGAAGCAACTTCGAGGCCTCCCACCGCAACTTCCTTATCCAATCGTCTGAGATCTTCCCGCAAGCCCTGAATCTTAGCCACGCTCTCTTCCGCCTCCGTCTGCAGTTCCTTCAGACTACCCAATGCTGTGAAGAAGCCGCTGCTTGCCGTGCTGATATTGTTTATTAAGTGCACTTCCACAGTGTCCATATACCAGCTCAACTTCTCTTGTAGGATTGCGTTTGTCGCCAATGACTTTCTGGGTGGCAGCAGGGTCCCATTCGCAGCCTTCTGCTCCACGACTGGTGTGCCGGGCGGAGGACGTACAATCTCGGCACGTTCAGAGACGACGTCAAAAGTTCGCGGGTTCTCCAGATGAAAGTTCTCGTCAAAGTACACATTCGGGATCGTAGATAAAGGCGTTGGCTCGTTGCGATTCCTCCGATTTGTTGCTGAAGATCTTCGCCGTGGCGCCGCAGTTGGAGAGTCCGCAGGTGACAATAAGCCGAAAGAGCCTTGGCGCGACAGCGTGGGCGATGCAGGACCATCTTTGCTGAGTTTCCTATCCAATGCCTCTGCGAAGCGATCCGTCTTCTCCAGCTCCTTGTCCTTCTTCAACCATGTTGCTGGATCAGCTTCCGATCTTCCACGTTGAAAGCTTTCGAACAAAGGGCCAATCCTGGTCAGATAGTCACGGAAGTTGTCTGGAGGCACATGAGGAATGTTGCTTAGGGTGACTGGAGGGATGTCCTTGGTGGTCGGGGCCTTGAAGCCTGCAGCAGCGGCAGAGGCCTGGGTATGTGGGAGTAGGCCTGTGCGCACAATGGGCGGCTGCAGGAGAGAGGAGATGGCATTGTGGCCAGCTTCACGGACAGAGCTGCCGCGTCGAGTGTTGGTGTCGAGAGCACCGCCTATTGAGCCTATGGATGCAATGCTACCCGCGCTACCCCTCCTCGGCTGATATCTACTATTCGACGACGGGCGATTGACAGACTCCTGGCTGGGAAAAGGGAAGGCGGAGACAGATCGGGGTGAGGACGGGGAGCTGCTGTCGATGGAGATGCGCGGCGAGGACACTGACATGGCCGGCGGCGGGGAGCTGGGCGGAGGGTGGGAGGCGGCGGCGATGATGGCCTCATGAGGTGCTCGAGGAGTGAGAGGGGGTGGAGTGCGGCGAGCAGCAGTGTCGGGATTGTCGTTCGTTATCAGTAGCCTCAGCCGACAGCTGGCGTGCTTGGGACTTGACGAGCGTCGATGCTTCCGGGGAGGCTTTGGAATCTCCACAAGCCTCACATGCTCAGCCCGGCAGCGGGAGGAGACGCTAATGCAGCCGCTTTAACGACACGACACGACACGAGCGCGTCGCGTTCCATCGCTCCCGCAACAACCAAAACGTTTGGTGCTGTCGTCCACCTCCCCGCACAAACACTCCAATACCACCGGCATCACCACCACCACCTCACGGCCTCGGCGTGACAATTCGCTGATACAACCACAAATTCACATACACACGATGGATCGCCAGACGACATATTCTCTCGACCTCTGGGGAGAGCAGAAGAGCGAGGTCTCCGCCGGCCAGGAGAGCAACAATCAAGTGCAGAAGAAGCTTGTTGACTTCATTCTGTCCTTCGCCGTCGACAATGCCTTCATATACCGGTATGCTGTCTTGCTGCCATGATCATCAATCTACATCTAACACTCTCGCAGCGACCAGATCCGCGAAAACGTCCTGTCAAAACAGTACTTCTGCGACGTCGACATCTCACATCTCATCCAGTACGATGAAGAGCTGGCCCAAAAGTTGAACAACGAACCCGCAGACTACATCCCTCTTGTACGCGTGCCTGCTCTCTGTATATTCCCTGTCCCTACTAACGATTGCCCAAGTTCGAAGCAGCACTACGCACATGCACCCAGCGCATCCTCTACCCCTCACGAAGCGAAGAAGATCTTGAGCTCGCCAGATCCCTACCCAGCCATCAGCTCCTGCTGCACTCCTCAGTCTCCCAAACCTCCATTCGTGGCCTCACCGCGACCAACGTGGCCCACCTCGTCCGCATACCCGGCATCGTCATCGGCGCCAGCACACTTTCCTCAAAAGCCACAAGTCTCCACATACAATGCAGAAATTGCGGTCACGCAGAGCACCTTTCTGTGAGCTCTGGTTTCAGCGGTATCACACTTCCAAGAGTATGCGGGAGGCCCAAGGGTGATCAGAACGACGGCAGTGATAAGTGCCCTCTGGATCCATACTTTGTCGTCCACGAGAAGAGTCAGTTTATCGACCAGCAAGTTCTAAAACTACAAGAAGCACCGGATGACGTGCCCGTCGGCGAGTTGCCTCGCCACATTCTTGTCAGTGCAGACCGATACTTGGCGAACAGAGTTGTTCCGGGTTCACGATGCACGGTCATGGGTGTTTTCAGCATCTACAACAGCCAAAAGAACAGCAAGAACAGTGGCGCAGTCGCCATCCGAAACCCATACCTCAGAGCTGTTGGCATCCAGACCGATATCTCTCACAACCAGGGCGGCGCAACCATGCAATTCACAGAAGAAGAGGAGCAAGAGTTCCTCGAGATGTCACGACGACCAGATCTGTACGAGCTTTTCTCAAGCTGCATCGCTCCTTCCATCTTCGGAAACTCCGACATCAAGAAAGCCATCACCTGTTTTCTGATGGGTGGTAGCAAGAAGATCCTCCCAGATGGCATGCGTCTAAGAGGTGACATCAACGTGCTGCTTCTCGGTGATCCTGGTACTGCAAAATCGCAGCTGCTCAAATTCGTCGAAAAATGCTCGCCAATCGCCATCTACACGTCAGGAAAGGGTAGCAGTGCAGCCGGTCTCACAGCCTCTGTGCAGCGCGATACATCAACCCGAGAGTTCTACCTTGAAGGCGGTGCCATGGTGCTTGCTGACGGTGGTGCTGTTTGCATTGACGAGTTCGACAAGATGCGTGACGAAGATCGTGTTGCCATCCACGAAGCCATGGAGCAGCAGACCATCTCTATCGCCAAAGCCGGTATCACCACAATCCTCAACGCTCGCACGAGTGTTTTGGCCGCCGCCAACCCTATCTTCGGCCGATACGACGACCTCAAAACACCTGGCGAGAACATCGATTTCCAAACGACCATTTTGTCCCGTTTCGATCTCATCTTCATCGTCCGCGACACCCACGACAGGAACCGCGACGAGACCATCGCCAAGCACGTCATGAACCTGCACATGAACGGTCAAGCAAATACCAACAACCCAGAAGCAGCACAAGCCGAAATTTCCGTCGAGAAGATGAAGCGCTATATCTCATACGCCAAATCACGCTGCGCGCCTCGCCTAAGCCCAGAAGCAGCCGAGAAGCTCTCGTCACACTTCGTCAGCATCAGAAGACAAGTCGCCCGCGCCGAAGCAGACGCCAACCAACGCTCTAGCATCCCCATCACAGTCCGTCAACTCGAGTCTCTGGTGCGTATCTCAGAGGCTCTCGCCAAGCTTGAACTCGCACCCATCGCGACAGAAAAACACGTCGACGAAGCCATCCGCTTGTTCCTCGGCTCTACCATGGACGCAGTCATGTCTGCCGGTGGCGACACGAGTGCTCTCGGCGGCGGCGGCAACCGTGAGAGGGTCGAGGAGGTGCACAAGGTCGAAGAAGAACTCCGTCGCCGTCTGCCAATGGGCTTCACTGCCAGTTTGGCTACTCTGCGCAGAGACTTTGTCGATCGCAAGGGCTACAGCGAGCAGGCTCTCAACCGCGCTCTGCAAGTACTGGTGAGACGGGAGACGGTGCAGTTCAGGCGTGGTGGCGCTGTTGTGCACAGGAGCGGTATTTGAGCTCTGCGCTGCATGGTTCTGGATGTTTTGTTACGATGTTGTATGTGCATGGTTTGACGCAGATGGCGTTTTTCAAGGAAAGCTTTGATCCTGGTGTGCTTACTTGGGGAGATGGAGCGCAAAAGGCCGTCGACGGAGGCGGGTTTGCCTTCCCTTTCGCGCACTTTTTTATTCGTTCGAGACACAATGATACCAATTTTACATTCTCCCTGTCGAATTCGTTCCCCTCATGCCGTCCCTCCACTAGCCCCACAATTGACAAACTTCACCCCAAAGACAAGGGCATTTTGTTACAACCGTGAACATTCCGTTCGGCATGAAATGAGCCGCGTTTACTCCCAATGACGATATCACGCTTTAAAAGCATATTCCAAGTTCCGTTTTGAGCTACCTTGAGCTGCAGCAGTGGAACAAACAAGCCGACTACCCGCGTTTTAACAACAGTATTACGTTTGTGGCAGGAGAGCAGCATGTGTTATTGAGCCGGGGCGCCTAAATTATGAGCTTCAGGAGGTTCGTTCCAAGATGGCATGTTATGTCTTCTGCTCGCAGAATGAGCTGGCCAGCATCCACCGTCGCCTCTCTAGTCCTCACCGTCTCATCGATCTGATTCGAACATGCTCGGGATCACTCTTGCCGCTTTCACTGTTACATCAATGGCCACCGGACTCTCCGGTCAAGCAGTCAGAAAACCACCGATTCCAGGGAGTCCACAGATAATCGAGAACGGCAATTTCACCAAGGGTACGACAGGCTGGGCATCGAATCCCCGTGACGACATCAAAAGCGGTCAGTACTGCGTATTCGTTCCTGCGGACAAACCGTCTGGCAATTCGAGCTACCCCAAAACCGACTACACACGCCAATAGCAGAAGACGAAGGGAATACCATGATTCCTTTGCACTTAGGTGAGACGTGATCCTAAGGGTCCAGCTAGCGACTATGATTCCTTTCCTCCTGTTTACCATGATTCCTTCGCCTTGAAATGCTCCAAAAACTCACCAAATCGCTACTGGCACAAAGAGCGGTATGAAACTCTCTGCAAGTGTTGTCTCAGTCGCAAACATGGAACTATAATGCGACAAATAATTGTGATATCTACGCCGAAGGAACCACGAGGCGTCGCTGCTACGAGGGTAGTTTCCTACAGATTGGTGTTACAGCTTCCAATCATACTTCCCAAAAGCACGACTTCTTCCAAGCACAAGAAGGTGATGTCTAACAAGCGCATCGTGATGTTATCCACGATGCAAACCGAGTGCAAGGATGTGGAGGCAATGGAGGGTATGGAACATTCCCGACGAGCGAGGAAACCAATTTATAAATTACTTATTTGCGAAGCAGTGAGATCAGCGCGTCCAATAGAGCACGCCGATGAAACCCACGGTCAGTGATAGAGACAACTCCGCCGGCACAGCCGCGCCTTGTAGATCAGATCCATGTTTCCATTGGTAAAGCCACAGGAAGAAGAACACGAAGCCCGGCAAGTTGCAGATGGCCACGTAAATAGCTACTCGGAGCGCACTACGAGCCTCTTTCGCATACAAGCCATAAAAGTGCTCGCGCTTGCCATTTTCCATGTCGAGCTTCACAACCCTTTTCGGTACAGCTTCGAGGGCTTCCTTGTCAGCTGTACTGAGCCCGAAGTGCCGTGCGTGCCATCGTTCCCAGCTCCAGAGTGGAGGACAGAGCTTGTAATAGTAATGCTCGCGGGACTCATCGTGGGATATAGGACCATCCGGAGGTAACTCTATTGGTGGCCGTGGCTCGTATTGATACAAAAGATCGAACGCTTCAGGAAAGGCAACTTTGAGCCGTGCACCAAGACCTATGCCGGTCTTCTGAAATTGGAAGAACTCGCAATGATCGTATCGCCACGTTGAGAACCAGAGGCGGAACCAGCCACGGGCTTTGTCGTATTCGCATTTGATTCGATCAAAGAACTCGACGTCGGTTCCAATGCCAGTGCAGTCCAATTCGATAAATCTTCGTGAGCCAGCCTCTGTGCATAGATAGACATAAAGTGCGATTTGACAAGTCTGCTGATTAGAGATGGGCGCGTGTGAGCTGGACGTAGTGCCGGGCGCCGGATTTCCTTTTGGGTGTGAATCTTTTGTAGGAACTGACTGAGACGACATTGCTTGCGAAGATTGGGTTCCTGGCACTGGTGAAGGCCTCATAGTGTGATTATGACCTGTCACAGTGCCAGCAGAACCTGACTGCGCGTCAGCAGGTTCAAGCAGATGGACCCTCAAAAAGGCAGGTGCAGTCTTGATAGCGCGTTGAATAGCAATGCCGACGTTCACAGGCACATCGACATGTCGATTCCTCCCGGAAGGCTTGAAGAAGTCAGTCGTCTATCATAAGCTCCTTCATGTCATGGACATACCTCTTTCCACTTGAACCGACAGAAGCCTGCCCGAAGCGTGGGAACTCTGGGTGCGAGCGGCCACCAATTCCAGACTTCATCCATAGATTCTTCGACGTACCCTTTTAGGCGGTCTGCCATCGCTAAATGCTCCTCGAATGAGACAGATAAACGATGTGTAGGGACCCAGGATATCTCCTCAGCTGCTCTCTTCGGTGATGTGATCCTTTGGCCGCGCTCGTTGAACATCGTACTTCCAAGGGCAAAAGCAATACGTTGTTCATATGGCTTGTGAGCTAGTTGCATCAATACCGTCTTGAAGGCAGGATAAGCGCGACTTCGGGCAAGGACTTCGTGCCATATCGTAGTCTGTTCGACGTGCGGACTTGGCATAAAGAAGCTTTGATCACCTGCTACAGCGGCGACGACACGACTCTGACGCTTTGCCAATTTGTATGGTCTGATGAGCAGATCAGCAGCATTGAGTGCAACGAGTGTATCCTGAAAGGCCGCACCGAAAGCATTTTCAAATGCACCACTAGCCTCAAATTGCAGCTGCTTTCCGAAGTGCTGAATTGCACGCTGTATGCTTGTTCGGACCTCGCTATGTACGATGTCCGGATCTAAGACTAGGGTCATCATCACAAACTGTAATTCGTCTGGTCGGATCAGCGCAGCTGTGACTTCGTTGACCATCTCTTGTGAGGATTGTAGAGCCATTCTAAGGAAAGACTTGGTGCTCAGCGATCCAAGAAGGAATTCATCAGTGAACAGTTGTCCAATGTTCTCGGACGCCTCTTCTGTCGAGATATCAGACCACTGTGTTCCCCCGCGATGGTGTCGCTGCTGTAGTTTCGAACGATGCGTCGAATGCCGGACCTCTTGGGGATCATTCCGTGACGTCGTATGTCGACGTGAGCGATGAGGTGTCACCTCTCTAACACTATGACGCTGAGGTGGTGCAGATGGCAGGGGAACTTCAGTCTGACGGCCTCGAGAAGATCCTTGGCGCAATTGTGGGAGACGCGAAGCTGACTCGCTTGGTACGACGTCGTCCTCGGAGTGGGAAAGGCGCTCCAACGAAGAAGATGAGCTGAAGGAACTCGAAGTCTCACTCGACGTGGGCGAGTATACAGATGGACTTTTAGAATCGCGCCTCTCCTGTCGGTAGACTCCCGGTACACCGGAGCCCGTACTATCGGCCTGCGCTTCGTCGGCATCTGAATCAATCAGGGAGATGCGGCCGAGTATTACTTGAGCTTGATCGAGGCTTTCGAGCGAAGGCTTTCTGTGTCGGCACGTTTGCGGGCGTTGGTGACTGCGCTCTTTCTGCCAGTGAGGCAGAGAGGCGTCTGTTCGTAGCATCGCCGTCTCCTCGACCAGAGGTATCCTCGGCCACCTCTTTGAGGATTGTAATACCTGCCTTGTGGGAAATGATTGAACCGCTGCCCGCAGACACTGAGGAGTAGCCAGAGTCACTAGCAGCCTCGCGACGGGGCTTTGATAGCGGCACGATATTTATTGTTCTTGCTGGCGGACCTTTCATCCTCAGAGGAGCGGGCACTACCTCGCTCCCGTCACTAAGACAATCCTCAACATAGGGGGCTGGAGGTTTTGAGCGTGTAACAATGCTGAAGGTTACTTTCTTAGCATCAGAAACTACGGCACTCTTGTCACCGTCCCCAGCACCCTCAAGTCCAGTTTCTGTTTCCTGATGGACCTGCGTACATCTGGCGTCTTCTCCTATGAGCGGTGGCGAGCTTGACGCGCTGATTCTTTCAGCATGATCGGCTTCGACTTCAGCCTCAAGATGCTGCTGATGAAGTTCTGCCCTTTCTGGGTTATCAATGTGAATCTTGCGACCTTTGGCATCTTGGACATCAAATGATGTTTTGTTGCCCTGCTTTTGGTGCGGTGTACCTCCGTGGCTAAGCACTGCTTGATCAGAGGTATGAAGAAGAGTTTGAGGCTGCAAATCATGCTGAACGACCCTTGGAGCAGTTCTGGATGCGCTGCTGTGATCAGATGACAGCCGCGGCGGAGCATGACTTCGAGTTTTTTGCATTGTCTGGCAGAGATGTGTCGAAGCAGGCGGGATCAGGAGGCCAAGGAGTCACCTCGCTGTAGTAGCAGCGAACCTTCGGCTGCAGCAAGATACTTCAGTCGTGGGCGGTGGCGGAGCTCTTGCAGCGACTGCATGTTACAGTACGTCGTGAGGGGTTTGAGGTCCGGCAGCTATCTGCGAACATACATGCAATCCTACATGCTAGGTGCATCGCCCCAAGCACTAAGGCCGCTATCTTGTATGTTTCCCGAGCGGCTGAGCGCCACGGCGCTTGCGTGCTCTTCGTACGTGGTCGCTTACGGACCCAAGTCTACAAAGAATGTGCACTCGCGCCTCTATGCTCACGAGCTGGCTTCCTCCGCTCCCCTGTTTCACTTAGCGAGGGCGCCAACGAAAATGCAAGCGATCTTAGCATGGGCTGCCAGTCTCTAAGAGAGCAGCTGGAGTGTGAGAAACTGCAGAAATGTCAAATGGCAAAAGATCGGTCTTCTTTTAAGCCTATCAATAGATTTGTGCTTTTAACGCAGTCAAAAGACAGACAACTGCTCTCGCATCACTCGAAGCACGACGAGAGAAAAACTCCTCGATGATAGTAAAAAAGCAACGATTTGATTCCTTCTGCTCCACGACGCGTTTTCGACGTTTTAAACCGAGGCCTGGGCCCTCATCCATAGCACAAAAGTCGCTACTCTAGAATGTATAGGTGTAAAACATGCCAGATCTAGCCATCCCACCGTGTCGGGGGATTTCTTTTCCAAGCAACCTTGGCGGGTAAGGAAAAACCAAAAACGAAATTATTACAGACCATTGGGTCCGAAAAAAAAAAAAAAAGAAAACAGGAAGAAACGAAAAGTCCCGATTGGGAAGAGAAGAAGAACGAAGAAGAAGTCTCGACATAGAGACACAAGAAAGCGAAAACGAAAGAAGCGAGAAAGCAACTGGTAGTAGTAGTACATGGACACCATCATCACGTCAAGCACACTCCCACTCTGCAAACACGCACCACCTCGCACTGCGATCCGCGAGGACGAGACCGCGCCACGTGCCTTTCTCGCCGATCTTGATGACCGTTTCCCATGCTGTCGTTAATCCGGCGTCCGTCTCTTCGACAGCCCTGGTGCCGTACTCTTGCTTGCGCGTGAGACGGATGATCTTCTGACTTGGGCTCTGAATCGCCAGCTTAGCGGGCTTCTGCTGCGCGGCCGTCATGGGCGCAGCAGGGTTGGAAGTGTCTGAGCCACTTTGCGAGACGGACGCTGAGCCGGAAACCATGCTCATTGCGCTCGCGGGGCGGGTGATCATCATCGGGTTGGGGCTTGGGGCTCTTGCTCCGACGCCGGTGCTGTTGGAGCCCCATGTATCTGGCGTGAAACGGGAGAGACTGGACGGGTGCTGGCGGACGTGGAAGACGAAAGTGTTGTTCATGACGAGGCGTTTGCATTGCGGTTGTACAATGTAAAGGTCGTGGCGCTGTGCGTGGGGTGTTGGGTGGCGGATGAGGAAGTCGTAAGGTGGGTTCTGGCCGATGTGCGTGATTGGCAAGGCGAGAGCGAGAGCGTGTGGGTTGTCTTTGATGCTGTGCATCATACCACGTTTGCCAGCGTAGATCTTGAGTACAGCTTGTCCGTCATCGCTTGGTGGCACTGCTTTGATGGCAAAACGTTTCCGACCAGCGGCCCATTCTGCTTGTGCAAGTGCGGATTTGCGGATGATCTCACCAGACTCGAAGAAGTCGCCGTCGGCATCGCGTGCAAAGGCGCGGCCTTCGGTCTCGGCAACCACTTCAACATCTTCAGGAACGTTGAGTTGGAAGTGTGCCATCTCGAGGTTCTCCAGGTGAAGACTACTGGTATTGTAATCACAGAGCTCGACGTTGTGACGGAAGTACGCCGGCCCCGAGACCGGCAGATGCATAAGAGTCTCATGGTCCACAGCAGGAACAATATGTTGCTGCTCGGGAAGAAGTGGCACGTGAGTGTAGCAGATCTCTGTGGGCCTGGCGAGGAAGTACCAGTTTTCGGCGACCTGGGAGCTGGCGCTGCTGTACAAAGTACGCTTGGGATGAGTTGGGCTAGCCAAAGCGCAGTCCATGATACGCCACTCGCCATCGATGATGACGGCGTTCCACCAATGGTTAGGGCGGGCCATGCTCTGCACGTCTAGAATCTCTCCGGGACATTTGAGATAACCGCGAATGACTTCTGAGTGCAGACCAACAGCGTTGCACATATCGCGCACCAGGACAGCAATTTCCTCGCTGCATCCGCGCTTGGTCTGAATGACCCGTCTTGAATCAGGGTGGCTTTCGTACTCTTCTTCCCACGTGATCCGTTCAGCAGTCCAGGTGAAAATAGCTCGTAATCTCTGAACATCACTCCTGTGAGGGCGGCAGATGTAGCCCTGCGCCAGTGCAGCAGCGTTGAGGCCTTGCGGGACATTGTTGATGAAGCGCGTACTCTTATCAACGAGAGCAAGGTGAGTGGTGTGGAAGTTGGTCGGCTCAGCCACGGGCAAGCCATCCAGTCCCTCGTCACCCTCAGCGCACTCATAAAGCTGGTCGATGGGATTCAGTACAGGCAGGTCGAGCATGTCGCATCGCTCTGCCCGTTCTTCGCGCTCACGGCGGCTGATAGAATTTGATCTGTTGACATCCCTTCGGACTGACATCCATTCACTGCCACCGCCCAGGCCCATGTCCCGAGAATTCTTTTCCACGCTTGACGATGGAGCAACCGCGAGCCCTCCTGCGATGCCTGTGGGCCCATTGCCTCCGAACATGCTTTTGGTCGGGCTATTACTGCCGCCTCTGCTCCCAGGCCGACTTGTGCTCCCGATAGTAGAACGAGCATTTGCGGCACCAGTCTTCGCGGTGGTCCTCGCTGATTCGATCATCTTTTTGAAGAATCCACTCCTCTTTGCTTTGGGAGTTCCCAGGCCTCCGAGGACGCCAGCACTCTCCATAGGATCACTGGTCCAGTCTGCTCTGGGTGTGGGCACGGGAATGTTTTCCGAGGCATGGCTTTCGTGGTAGCTAGGTCCAGAGCCTGCGTCACTCGGAGCGATACTCCTGGCGCTGGAGTTCAAATCTGGGTTAGATTTCTTGTCCGACAGGGCGATTGGACGGTGGCCGCCGCGTATACTACCAAGGCTAAACTTCTTGCGAGCAAGACTGCCAGCGCTGGTAGCGCTGAAGCCGCCGGCAGAGTGACCGGACATGATACTTCGGCTTGTCAACTGAGTACTAGTGCTACTTTGCGTGCCTGAAGAAGCGTTTGTCGAGTCTGTGAGGTTTGTCTTCGTGGTGAAATTGCGACTGAGCTCTCCGCCGCCCAATTGATGTGCTGATTTCTGGCTGCGAAGTCTCGGATGCTGTCGCTGCGAGTGCATTCTGTACCTTTCACCCGAAGATTCGCTGCTACTGTTGCTTCCCGCCGTATTCGGTCGACTAGCCTGGCGATGTGAAGGTGGTGGCGGAGGCTGATCAGGATGTGAATCTGAGCGCGTGTGTTGTAATGAATGACCCATTCTCTCCACAAAGTCGTCGATTTGTTGTGGACCGTCTCTTGACGTTGGTAACGAAGGTATACCATCTCCATCATAATATTGCTCATGACTCCTGAAGCCAAGTGAAGAGTGAGCGCGCATCTGGTCCCTGGAGTTGGCGCGGACGTGCTCATACTCGTCCGGCGACCACACATTGGCCGAAGACGGTCTCATCGCAGGCGGCGTATCCTGTACAAGGCTCATATCATGCAGGGAAGACATCACATCGTTCATTGCGTCTCGAAGTGGTGACGGCGTATTGTGACTGACGTCGCGACTATGCGTGTGGCGTGGTGTGGGTGTATGTGATTCGCCCCTATCGTCGTACCCAAGTTCCATAGAAGGAGCTCTGCTCGGCTGATAGGTGACTCTGTGAACAGGTGGAGGCGGTGGTGGAGGTGAAGAATCCAAGTCGTCGTCCACCATCTCTGGCGGTTGAGGCGCGTAGTGGTCGGGTACATATCCAGGTCCTGGCGACGGTGCTCTTGAGTGGTGGTCCTGATAGTCGAATGAAGGAGCACGAGACGAAAACCTCTGGTCTTCGAACTGCTGCTCATACTGAAGCGGTGATGGTTCGCGGCTTGACAATAGTTGTGGGAACGCTGAACCATCGTGGTAAGAGGACGGCAATGGCGACCTTGACCCCATAGGCTGCGGTGAAGCGGCGCGATACATGGGCTGAGGCGAAGGTGCTCTGTGAGGGTTGGGCGAAGCAGCTTGATACGATTGCTGGGGTTGAGGTGCGTAAGGATTTGGTACAGGCGCTATGTACATTGGCTGTGGAGACGCTGCACGATATATGCTGCTGCGATTTGTCGGAGGAGCTTGAGAGTAGCCAGGCGTTGGCGTAGGAGAATTCGAGGGCCGTCTTGTTGTGCGTCTGCTCGCACGCTTCTCAATGTTCTCCCTCTCGCTCGCTCGAGGTACAGGTGCGGGCATCCTAAACCCGTTATCCGCCTTCTTCGCCGGGCTGCTTGAGCTTGGTCCTTTGAGTGTTCCTGTGGGTGCTTGCGCGGTTTTCATGCTTGAGAAAGGCTTGAAGCTGCTCTTGGGCTTGGGCTTTTCCGGCATGGTCTCTTGTTTGGCTGCCGCCTTCTCGGCCCTCGATCCGATCTTCTCATACGCCTGGAAAGGTTTCCTAAAGCCTCTGCCCTGGGGCGAATTGCTCGCTTGTTGTGGTGGTGTCGAATGGCGGCTGTTAGGCGCAGGTGTGAAGCCATCCTCGAGCACCTTGACGAAGTTGGACGGGAACATTCCTATCGCTCTCGGATCGCGTCGCAGGCGTCCCATCCACCAGAGGCCGTCGCCAGCATTGAGCGCTTCGATGAGGTCGCCTTCGACAAAGCCCAGGTCGCGTTTCGTTTCGCCGCCCCATGAGTACGTGGCCCTGACCCAGCAGGGAAAACGCGAGGGGAGGTCGGGTGGAGCACCCATGTTGTCGGTGTGTAGCGGCGGATTGTAAAGACAGTGAGGAGTTCACGGTTGCCGAGAGGAGTGCAGCAGGGCGTGCAGGCGTTAAAACATTTGTCGCAGGCGGGCAAGGATGGCGAGGAGGAGGTGGCGTGTTGCGAGTGTTTTCCCACGAGAGATTGGCAGCGGTTGCTATGCGAGCGAGTGTGACCGGGTCTCCGCTGTGTGCAGGTTTGTGTGGAGAGAAAGGGTGGTGCAGGCCGTTGGCGATGGGCTGAGACAGGATGAAGAAGAGATGTATGAGACGTGAATTGGAGCAGTGCTGTGAATGCCTGCTGCGAGTGTATATATGAGGGTGAGTATGAAAGTGAACAATGTCCACAGAAGTGGATATTCAATGCGCGCGTGATTGGTGATGTTGATTGTTGTGTTTGTGTATGGGGCACGACTGGAGTCAAATCGGCGCTAGCAATCACCGCTACCAGCAGATCCCAGTCGCGCCGTCCAGCCCGTCTCCTTCCCGCCGGCGCCAGCAGCGCGAAAACGCATCAAAATAGACGAGGCGTCACCAGGCCCCAGGAACACACGACGTGACGGCCTTCCTGCTGCGGCCGGTACCTCTCGTTGCGACAGCGACATGTGGAGTATCGAGCGTTTCACGAACCCTCTTCTCCATTGCATGCAGATGTTGCTGAGGGGTACTGCATGGCCGATACGCGTGATATGCACCATTGGCAGTGCCGTTTTGTATTCTCGTATGCATGTACCTGCGTCTCGGTAAGGTAAACATGGGAGCTTGGCGTTGTTTACAGCGAGCAAATGAGGTGATTGATTGACTCGAGCAGGAAGCTGGACGCGCTGGCATTGGTGCGTTGATTTGAAAAGGAAGCTGATCTCACTTGTATTGGTCGTTTGCCTAAAGCATGTCCCATCTAGCGAGACCATCCAAAAGGCCATCTAAACCTACAACCGATAATACACATTTTTATACATCTCCAACTGAGACAACCACATCTACCGACTCGTTTTCGCGAGCGCCTCTCTAGCCCTGTCCACGCCGTCCCGTGCCCGCTGCCACGTTTGGACGTCCTCAGGTCGCACCGCTACTCGGCCACCCTGGCTCACAACACTCCGTAGCTGGCCCTCCACCTCGGCCAGAACGCGCCTGCCGTTCTCCCTTACTGACAACTCGAACTCGTTCCTCTTCGCGCCCCATTTCGTCTGCATGCGCCGCAGGCTCCACACCAGTCCGAGCGCGGCCACGGCGCCGGCCTCTGCAGCTGCGGTGCCGCCGGTGGCAACCATGATCCACGCGCCCAAGGCGCTTGTGCCGCTGATTGTGGTGAGCGTGCTGATCAATAGTGTTTGTGCTCTCCTGTGCAAGGTGGGCACGAGGGTGTGCAGCATCGTCGCCCTCGACAATGTGAGCATCTGAGGCCACGGCGGGTCGAACAGGGCGTTGACGCCACTTTGTTCCTGGACCTTGGAGAGCATGGCCGGCATCTGCATGAGCTCTGCGACGCTTTCCTTGTGGTCCTTGACCGCCTCGTAGGTCTCCATTTCCTGCTTCGTGCCTTGCTCGAGCATACGCTGTTCAACGCCGCTCAGCTTCAGCTCGTCTCCAGTCGCGATGCCAGACTCTACGATTCGTCCGCTCAGGAACGCAAGGTTCTGCTCTGTTTCATTCAACCAGCTGCGTTGTAGGATATCTGCAGCGGAGAATGCGACATCGTCGATGCGCCAGAGAAGACGGAACCACGCCGTTCTGTGCCATGACTTCGACTCGAAAGCTGTTGTCATGTTCATCTGGAGATCCTTGTGCGCTTCAGCGGACCATGTTGTGATCGCTTCCCGTAGTGCTTGACGTTTTGTGTCTGCGATTGTGTTTTTCTTCACTTCTGTAGTCCGCTCAAGCTGGATCTGATCGACAGCCTGAGCAGTAGATTGAAGCGCCGAATCGATCTGTGCTTGTACTGCCTGCTTCAAACCAGTTGGTGTCTTAGCATTGGCTTCAGCGAGCCATTGACTGATAGCGGAAACTCTGCTGGCCTCCCACTCCTCGCTGAACTGTACTCCGTTTGCTCTGCTTTCGCGGAACAATCCCAGAGCGTGACCAGCAAGGTCGATGTTGATGATCTTCCCAAGCTTCTCGTCCTGAACTGCAGACTCCGAAGCAGCAGGAATAGTCATCGACAGGTTCATCGCAGAAGCTATGAGCTCGGGATTGAGACCAGCCTTGAGCAACTGTCCACACTCCACCGCGCCCTCAACACCATCTCCAATAATCAAAGCCTTGTGCACCGGGTATCGCACGAACCCAATTCTCCCCCCATTCGTCATCGGCATCGACAAACTCGGCACCAAAACCGAGCTCTCCAACTCCCTCTTATTCGCACCCTCATACCCGCTCAACCCAGCCCCATTCAACCCCGTGACCAGAATTTCCAACCCATGCCTCTTAAGCAACGGCGAAGGCACAAGCAACGTCCTCACCATCGGGCTATCCGCAGGCAGCGCATCCTCCGGCTCGCCATACCTCAGCAACAAACTCCTCGCATCGCCCGCCTCTCCCAGGATCCTCTCTTCCCACTCCTCTTCGCTCCCCAGCGCATCCGCAACAAGGACCCGCGCCAGTTTCTTCGCGGCCGTCGCGCCTTTCTCTCCCAGTCCCAGGAACGCAACGCGAATCACAGGGTCCGCGCTCTCCAAGCTCCGCAGCGCAAGTTGCAGTCGCGACAGATCCACGAACCCACTAGCCGAGTCCTGGAGGGCGTTCAGTCGCTGGTGCAAGTTGCGGAATTCCAGAGGCACGGTCGAAGGGGCGTTGATCGCGGATGACGAAGCCAGAGTGCCATTGTGTCGTCGGGTCGCCGGCGCTAGCTTCGCAGCGTGCTTCGGAACGCACAAATCGCGAACTCGTGCTTGAGCGTGCAGAGCCCGGGTCTCACGTCGTTGATGTTGGCTGGGGAGTGCGGCTGTGCGGCGAGCTGCGCTCGAGAACTGACATGATGGGCAGACATACCTCTCTGCCGGTGACAGCGAGAGGTGCTGCAGCGCTCGGGGCGCTCGACGGGACATATCTGGTCTGCTCGAGATATGTGCGGCTTTCGGGAGCGTCCCAATGCGCGCAACGCGAAGCTTGAAGGGCCTATGTAGATGGGAGATGGGAGGTTGACGCGTGCTGCGTTGGTTGTGGCATGAGTGCGTGGGGCTGAGACCGGCAGCTCTTGCTCACAAGTCTGCGCACGGCTCTGCGGCTCTCGACCAACGCTGCCTCGCTGCACATAACAGGAATGAAATAGTCACTGTACACTACTGACCTAACTAACCAAGAGTGTTCGGATCAGTGTTCGGATCCAATAGTAGTAGTAGTAGTAGTAG
>LJJI01000280.1:0-51944 GCA_001553865.1 Cladosporium sp. BSL10
CACTGACCTATGGTCGTATGTAAAGTTCCGGTCTTTATTTGAATTCATATTCCTGAATGTTTTGAAATGCTTCAATGCTGATGAACTAGCACTAATCTCTCCGACAACAACCTCTCCCAAGAGTTCCCTCTATATTGACACAGCTCATCCTTGCTTGATAATATCGGCCGCCTAGATTGCATAGTCAGCAAGGTGGTAATCACGGATAAGCAGTGGCAGTTTCTCACCTTCTCGGCGATCGCGTATACCGTCGTCATCAAATGCGTGGCTGGTAGAAGTGGTATCACGCTAGCATCTGCGATGCGAAGCCCTGTGACACCGTACACGCGCAGCTTCGAATCGACGACACCTCCAAGTTCTCGTGCGCCCATCTTGCAAGAGCCTGCGGGATGGTAAAAGGTTTCCGTATTGGAACGAGCAAACTGCTCGAGCGCCGCGTCGCTTGTTACGTTAGCACCTGGAACAACTTCGAGTGGTTGTAGCTCCTTCACCGCCGCCGTAGCTGCCAATTTCCGGGCAAAGCGCACACCCTCGACCAAAAGCTTGACGTCGAGAGGATTGCGAAGATAGCCAGAGTCGACCGTGACGCCGTCGAAAACGTTCTTGGTAAGCGTCTCGACACTTCCTCGTGAGTAGGGATGTTGAAGACCAAGCAACACCACACCGTCTGCCCAGATGATCTCAAGGGGGGCAGACTTGTCGCTGAGTAGATTTTCGTTCAGGATTCTGACCTCTTGCGCATACCCTCTTTGTACCTCGGCAGGTGTTGTGGCTGGCAAATAGGTCGCACTGTCCTGCTTGAGTGCCGCAGCGTGTATCTGCGCACTGGCGTTTGAATAGGTCGTCAATGGAAGGAATTCGAGGAACTCTCCCGTAGGACTCGTGTATGGGCCAAGCTGTGACTGTTTGTACTCTTTCAAGGCCGCTGCCGCAAATGTTGTATTGGTAGTCAAATCACTCGAAACTGGAGAATCCGTTTTGACTGAGAGATGAATGTCAGAACACTGATTCACTTGTTGATACAGAGAGGGATGGATACTCACTGGAATTGACAACTGCGAGTAATATATGGTCTTGGAAGTTTTGCCCGACAGCAGAAAGATTGACCTTGGTCTCCACGCCAATCTTAGCGAGAAGTTTTGGGTTACCAATGCCAGATACTTGTAAGACCTGAGGCGTATGGATTGCACCTGCGGCAAGGACAACTTCCTTGTCTACTGAGACGACGTGTCGATCTGCACCATTACCCGTAGCAAACTGTATACTAGGATTAGCTCTAGACACCGTGGTCGCCTTTTGCTCCGGCCTACCTCTACTCCAGTGACCCTGGTAAGTGCTGAAGTTTTCTTCGTAATGATCCGGGTCACTTGATAGCCTGTGAGGATCTCAAAGTTCGGACGACCCTTAGCCGTTTCGTAATACGCTTCCCTAGCGGAAGACCTTTTTTGTGTGGTTGGATCTTGGTTGTGTGGGCAGAAATAGCCACCAATCGCATCGCCACTGGCTTGGTCAGCCGGCATGCGAATGCCTAGCTCCTTGGTCGCTTGAACGATGGTCTCTGGAGTCAAAGTCAGTAACACAAAACCCCATGCACGTTGTTGAGAGTCTTACTTGTTAGCGGCCAAAAGAAGGGCGCATAAGTGGAGTGCATATAGCCACTCGATCCGTGATATTTTTCTTCATAAGTAACGTTGTATTCAGCAGCGATGTCTTGCGGTGGGGGCGTAAAGATTTCGTTCTGGTTCCGATCAGCACCGGGTTCAAAATCTCTCTAGAGCTCCAAGCAGCGTTCACTGCAAATACCTTCTTGAAATATGGCAACAACGATTTCCAATCCCAGCCATAGTTTCCCAACGCCGCCCACCTGTCGTAATCAGACTTAGATCCTCTATCGAAGACCATGCGATTGAGCTTCGTAGAGCCTCCGACAACCTTGCCCAGAGGAATCGAGACATTTCTCCCATTGACCGATTCGCTTGGCGCATATGTTATGTTCCAATCATACTTGGTACCAACAGCGCCGCCAGCTAGACCAGGAATAGTGACAAAATCTTCGTTCTTGTCGAAATCTCCCGCTTCGATGACTAGAACAGTTATGTTTGGCTGTTCTGAGAGACGATTGGCAACAGTAAGTCCCGCGGCGCCTCCGCCAACAACAATGTAGTCGTAGTGGGTTTGAGCTGTAGTCTGTGTCGTTGGTCGAGGGTGCGGAGTCGCGCAAGATATATTGGCAAGCAATGCCGTAATGATAAATGATCTCATCGTGAAGACGACGCTCCAGGCGCAATCTGACTAGACGATGGGTTGTAAAAGACGAGGCTTTTGTTGAAGAGGCAGAGGCCGTTTGCAACTGTCGCACACACATACATATATATACACTTTTTGAGGCGCAGCACCCATTTACTGTGCAGTTGCAAAGTGAAACAAGTCGCCAGCTCTGGCCTTCACCCGGCATCATGACTACCTAGACATCTGCCAACTGCCGATGACATCGGCTTGGCTCGGTAACTTCGCAGCCTCTCGCGCGCGCGTTTTGAGAACTACCGGAGCCACAGACGGTACTGCTGCGCGATAAGCTTCGGGACTGCGCAAGTTGATGAGGAATATCATTATATCTGCGACATATTCGTTTTAGCAAGGTGTTAGGGGTGACAAGGGCCGAAGCATACAAGCGAGCCTATAATCCAACTTAAAATGACGGCTACTTAGACTACTCCCAGCGCAGAGGCGTCCGGAAGACTTGTTTTCTGCTCTGTTGCATCTAGTTTAAAGACCGCCGCGCTAGAAATTCTACGATGCGATGGGCGAAACTCTTGTCAGTGGAATTATTCCAGAGCTTCACGATATGCTTTTGCTCTTCTAAAAGTGTTGATGCAAGGCACGTGGTGTAGTTACATGTAAATTATTCTACATGCATGTGTACATCCTCGATTGGACCTAGCGACATTAGGGCTTCTGGTAAGATCCCGAGGTTCTAGCAATCCTGAGTGGTCTTAGACTTCTGGGCAGCGTGAGCCTCAAAATCTGTTCTACCAACAGATGTTTTGCTGATAAGTACATGTTTACCTCCTAGTTTTAGGATCTAAGAAGCCCGCGGTTGATAGTGTCGTAAAGCTGTATTCGGAACCAGGAATATGGAGCGGGGAGCATGCGGTCGATAGGGCAGACACCGAAACCATCATTTGAAACGCCGGCTTGAGTGTAACGCAACGAGAGTATATGGTTTCGGATGGGATGCTTAGTTTTCACTAATATGGTCGTATGTGGTGTCCGCATCTAACACACGATAATAATGCTTGGAAATAAGGGAGCGTAGAGCTGATTCACCTAGACGAAAAGAATCAACTTAGGATACGAGTTCGGATCACTGTGAGGCAAACTGTAAGTCAAAGAGTCTATGTGACTGTATCTAGATGCATTCAGTTATTTAATAGGTTCTCTCATCATATGATCTAGCACAAGGCAGCCCGGCATAGCCACATGTACATGGATCCATCAGATGTCGTATGTAAACTTACAACTGGCGGCTATGAACTTATGGCGCCGCTTAACTACCCTGTGAGCACAGAGCCTTGTGATATACACGCTATTAGAGGTTGTCGATTTGAGCGTCTCATCCTTCGTTTTCCTGTGTCAGCATTGTCAAGGTTCAAGTCCCTGCGCTACGCCCGCAACTTCAACACCATGTCACTTTCAGAGGGGGTGTGCCGATACTGCCGAGAGACTAACAAATCCAAGACTCTTGTGCGGCTGCGTACAAGATAAGGCTCCGGTCACGAGTAGTACCTACAACACAAGCCACCTCGCAGTCGATACACATCCGCGGCCTTGGCTGTAGGAAAGAGGAAGGTGTCAAGTCGAAAGGAGTTTGTGACCTGCCTTTTGGACCACTGAGCTACCTCTGGAATTTACAAACATCACAGGCCAATCCGCGACATTGCAGGGCATATAAACAATAGCTGCGAGGCTAGACGTGGAGGTATGTGTGGAGAAGCCATCTGGGGTACATGATCTTGTTTCCTCGTATCATGAGCGTTCTTAGGCTGTCTCCACCAAGCGATACGGTCTCCTTCATGTCCTGCCCAGCGCGTTGCCCAGCTTGCCCAGGCCGTGAGGACAAGGGCTCTCAGCCCTCTAGCCCACGTGATAAGGCATCTCGTTACATTGCTATCGCTTGGTCCTGTAGGCGCAGGACGTAAAGCTCTGGGCATACACGCGAGCCAGCCGCGAAGAATGCTCGGTATGCGGCCTCGCCAGAGATATGGGTGCGGCCTAGCGAGTCCAAGATCCCAGCAGGACAATCCTCCTGGTAGCAGGATCACATAAATCTTTGGCCTCGGCCACTAACAATGGCCATGTCTTGCCTGGCATCCTTTGCGGGCCTCTGCCACGATGGCGATCAAGAACTTGTTGAAGACCGTCTTCAGCTCGAAGACGAAGACCGCAGACGATGGCCGTGACCAGTGGCCTTCTCGAATCTCTTTCATCCTTGCCGCGATGGGCGGCTGTGTTGGTTTGGGAAACATCCTTCGATACGTGAGTAGACCACACGATATACACGTGTGCAATGTGACAAACACTAACTGTTCGGAATAGCCATCGCAAGTCTACAACAACTTTGGACTTCAGTGGTTTGTAAGCAGCGGAAGAACAACAACTCACGTCAGTCGAAACAACGTGCTGACCTATGCCACCACACAGATTCCTTACTTCATTGCGTTTTTCTTCCTAGGAATTCCCGGTCTAACACTCGAAATTGCTCTCGGTCAGGCTTACCGCGGCGGCCCAACTATTGCCTACGACCACGTACAGAAGAGGCTCAAAGGCGTAGGCTTCTCGCTAGTCTACAATGGTTATATGATCGTGCTGTACTATGTCCCTATTCTGGCTTGGGTCATGGCCTATTTCCGCCACTCCTTCTCGAGCCCTCTTCCTTGGGAAGGCAACAGTTCGGAGTTCTACATGGGAGAAGTCATTCGCAACGGCAACCGGACAGCAGGTGAGATTTCTGGTGGCAGCGTTCAAAGCTACACTAGCTATGCTGAATCGGGGATGGTCGGCGAGACAGTAGGCTGGTGTGCCTTCACATGGTTCCTTGTCTGGCTGTGCATCTGGAGGGGAATCGGACAGACTGGTAGGGTTGTGTACTTTGTAAGTGTGGATACAGCAGTTACGCATCGTTTCAAGCACCTCACTGACCACTTCGATTCTCTCGGACAGACTATGGGCTTCCCGATCTTGATGGTCATCGTCCTCGTAGGCCGAGGAGTGTCTCTTCCCAATGCCGGCTCGGGTATCCGCTATGCCTGGGCAACATGGCGCTCCGATGTCCTTGCGGATGGTCAGATCTGGCAGGATGCTTGTGGCCAAATTTTCTTCAGCATCGGTCTCGGCATGGGCTATTTCACCAACTACGCCTCGTACAACAACAAGTACCAGAACGCCGTCCAAGACGCGCTAATCATCTGTTTCTCAAACTCGCTCATCGAGATCTTGTGTGGTCTCGCAGTCTTCGGGGTCATCGGGTACCTAGGCATGGATCCCGCCGCCTCTGAGAGCCGTCTTGGTAGCTTCGATATCGCCTTCCTCACCCTCCCAGAGGGAACAGCACAGATGCCCGGCGCGCAGTTCTGGAGTGCGATCTTCTTCCTCACTCTCATGATTCTCGGTGTGAGCTCTGCATTTGCCCTCTTGGACACTCTCATCTCACAAATCTGTGACAGTGAGTTTGGCAGACGCTGGAACAGATCCATCGTGGTCAGCGTCACGGTCGTAATCTCATTCTTGATCTCGTTGATGTTCTGCACGGAATTCGGCTACTACTTGCTGGACGGCTTCGACACATGGCTCAACAACTTCTCCCTTGTCTGGGTGGTGATGTGTGAGTTTCTTGGAGCCACCATGGTCTACCGTTACAAGGACGTTGTTGGACTTCTCGGGTGTAAAGCTTACCTTATCTGGACTGCTTCCTACTTGCTGTCTCTTATCCTGGGTGTTGCCATCGGCCACTCCGTCCACCCGGGAGCAGGGGCTGGCGTTGGCTTCGGTATCTTCTTCCTTGGCCTCGGACTCGCCATCGCCCTTGCGCAAACTCCAAAAGACACCAACATGGGACCACCCAAGTTCTTCGCAGGCAACGCACTCCTGCGGAAGTTCTACTACCTCGCCTTCTACCAAGTAAGTAAACAAATCTCTTTTCATCTAAATCAAGCTTACTATACTGACTCTGCACCCCAGGGCTGCCAACTCTCCCGCGATCTCAACCTCGTCGTCGCCGCCGGCAAAAACTGGTCCATCCCCATCTTCTGGGGCCCCCTGCTCCGCTACATCTCCGTGCCCATCCTCGCCATCATCCTCAGCTTCTCGTACCCGTCCTTTAACGCCGTGCGCCACGACCCCTGCCACATCGTCGGCTTCTTCGTCGCCAACCTGACCATGGTCTTCGTCGCCATCGGCTTTTTATTGCCCAAGTTCTACGACCCCTTCGTGCCGATCGAGAAGCGCGGAGAAGGCCACCTCGAGTTCGCGCCGAACGAGTCTATCGCGGTTGTCGAGGCGTTCCAGAGCAGGACGGGTGGCGGAAACGGCGTCGGGTATGATGGATACAACAGTCCTGGCGAACTGGTTGGGTTCGGGGGAGGCAAGGCAATGGCTTGATGGGAAAAGTCGAACATTTGTTAGGAGGGGAGAAGGGATGGTGAACAGACGTCTGAAGCCGTCAATTCTGCGACCATGCTACATTGCCGGCGCTTGTATGTGTGAATTTCACAAAGGAAGGAAAGAAACACGTGCAAAGATATCTAATCAAATTTTGTACATAAAAATGGTCCAATGCATCCTAAGGAAAAGACAATTCATACCTTCATCAAACCCTTCCCAGACTGTTATGCCTGCATCTGCCTGCCTGTGCATCCGGTCCATCTCCCTCGAAAAACGAACTCCGAGCCAATGACAAATAAAAATGAGTATAGTACATACACAACTAACCTATCGACGAGAAAGATGCAAATGACAAGAGAATCACACCGAACGACAAAAACAGCAAGGCAGAGAGTCCCTAAAGATGAGATATCAAAACAAGAATGCAATCAAAAGGAACAGAACAAAAAATAGAAACAGCACACGGCCTTGCGCTGCGATGTGCTCTGTCGTTGTCGCCGTTGTCGTTGTATTTTGGTGTAGATCATTCGGAAAGAAAGAGAAAAAAAAAAAGATCTTGTTCTTTTCGTTTCTTTCCGCCTGGGGATATCGATCGTCTATACACACACACACACTCCTTCCTCCCCTCTCGCTCCGAGATCATGATGAAAAGTCGCAGAAATCAAACACGGCCTTTCGACCAAGCCGCCCCACACCTCTTCCTGACTCTCATTCTCCTCCTCATCATGGGT
Source organism: Cladosporium sp. BSL10 (assembly GCA_001553865.1). NCBI lineage: Eukaryota > Fungi > Ascomycota > Dothideomycetes > Cladosporiales > Cladosporiaceae > Cladosporium > Cladosporium sp. BSL10. The sequence goes on from LJJI01000280.1 coordinate 7,392, forward strand.
TCTTGTACAAGATTGCATTTTGAACGAAAACCAAATCCGGTGAAAACAGTGCTTGTCCCGACGAGGTAAAGATGTTGCAAGCACTTCGCGCCAAACAGATTGGTATCCTCCCTTATCACAGAGCCCAAAAAAAAAAAAAGTGAGAATAGTAATCGCGGGGTCGAAAAGAAAAAAAGGTAGTAGTCTATTGCCTTGTTTCGTTGGTTTCCTGCTCATATGCAATTTTGTTGCCCCAAAGTAATCGTCAGAGTTTCGAAATCCAGAGATGAAAAAAAAAAGCGTCGGGCAAGCTCGGCGTCTCATACTACTCTACTCTTCTTGGATGTCTTCCCGCCCTCGCTCGTCTTCGCTGTCGCGCGTGCGAACCTTCTTCATGGTGTTGTTGCTGCCGCTTCGCGAGCTGCGTTTTGAGCCGCGTGACAGACCGGTGCCTCTCCTTTGCTTGGAGTGCGCGGCTTCCAGCGCCGCTGCCAGGCTACCGGTGCGTGGCGAGGAGGAAGAGTTGGAATGGTGCAGCTGTTTGCCGCCACCCGAGCGACGACGGCGCATGACGAGACCGCCGTCACTATCGGAGCTGCTCTCGTCCTCATAGTCATCTTCGTTATCGCTGTCTAGCACTGTCTCGTCGTGATCGGGAGAATAGCCTTCTTCGTCCTCCACCAGTTCGGTGCGGAATGTGGGCTTAGTGAAGCCGTTGAGAGTCGAGTCGGAGTCTTTCGCACCAAGTTCCTCGGCCGGTGCTATCTCCAGGGGATCAATGGAGGAAGCTTCAGAGATGGCGGATGGAATGGAAGGATTGGAGACAGAAATTGAGACGGCGGAGCCAAAATCGGAGGAGCTTGACACAAGGGATGGTGGCAATTGGCTCGCATGTCCGGTTGGGCTCGTCTCATGAGAAGAAGTTGGCTGTGAGGCATTGGCAGCAGTAGGATGGCGCCATTCAATGTCGTTGGGACTGTGATCATCTGGACTTGGCGGGCATCTGCGGCGATGCAGGGAGACTTGCGGTCGGCCATTGCTCTCTTGGCTGCTCTGGCTTTCTGCTTCGCCTTCTCTGATCAGTTTTCGAATGCGCTCCTCATCTGCTCGTTGCCAGTCCTCGGCACTTGACTCTGTCACCACACTTCGGGGCTTGACAGGCGTCTCTTCGTCCCCATGCTGCGACGTTGAAGACTTTGCTTCCGATCTGAGCGATCTAAGAGAAGTGGTGGACGACATGCGTGAGAGGGCTCCAAAGTTTGGTCGAAGAAGTTTTGACGAGCTGGACACTACGGACCCTGCACGCGACGAGACAGGGCTGCCTCGTCTACTATTGTTCGCACTGCCTGGCGTTATGGACCGGAGTGATTCGGGCAAATCGACGTGGCCTGAGACGGAGGTCTGGCTAACAGCAATGCTTGGTTCGCCATGTGGATCCAGTGATTCAGTGGAGGCGCCCCGGTTTGATGAGCGACCACGCGGGTTAGAACTCTGTGATCGTGCTGCGGACCGCTCACGTACAGTCTTGAGTATGCGCCGGCCAGCGCCTCCAAGCAAGCCACCAAGGTGCGACCCACCGGGTGATTCAAGAGCCAACGGCGTACCAGGGAGGCCAGGTGAATTTGGAGGTGTTTCCTTGGCCACGTGGCTATTGACGTCCGACTGCTTGACAGTGCGAACAGAACCGGAAGTGGATGTGATAGTACGTGAGCGCTCGGGTGGAGGCGGCCGAGGCGAGGAGTTCGCCAATTTATCTTGTGATAACACGGTCTCCACCGAATCTGGTCGTGATGAATCATGATCGAAGAAGCCGGTGCTGTGCTTTTCAGTCTCCGGACTTGCAGTCACACTTCTCGACAGCGGGTGCTCGCCTTCCCTAGAGGCTTTCAACGCTGAGAAGATAGACTCGTCGCCCCGAAGACTGTGGCGGCGTGCATCTTGGCTGATAGTGCTGCTAGATGAGCTTGTAGAAGGCGGTCCGGAATGCGAGCCAGGTATTCCTGCAGAAGAGCCACTTCTAGAACGACCTTGCAGCACGCTACCAAAGCCTAGACGCTCACCAACTCTCTTGATGCCTGAGCGTACGCGCTCGACCCATTGGATTGGGACAACGGCAGTGTCGACATCGTCGTTCGAGACTTCAATCTTCTTGCCTTCACTTTGGCGGTTCGAGTCTGTCTCTTCCAGCCACGCCATCTTATTGGGCAAATCTGCGAGCACCCACGGGTGGTGTCTGACCTCCTCGAGTGTGATTCGCTTGCTAGGATCCTTAATTAGCAGTCGCTGCAGCAGGTCGTATAGATCGTCATCAATCGTTTCATAGCTTAGATCAAATTCGTGACGTTTGCCACTCCCAGCCGGTGGGAAAACTCGCCCGTGTGAGCTTGGCCGAGACTGGGATTTCGTGTTGATTGGCAGCAGCCTTTTCCTTGGGATGTAAACCTCCTCGTCGGCGATTTGTCTCATGACGACAAACTCATTGTCGACATAAGGAGTCCGGGCATACAGCATACAGAAGAGTGTGATGCCAAGGGCCCAAACATCGATCGCCTTGGTAACAGGAGGAGGATCATCCATGGGATCCGTGATGCACAGCTCTGGCGCGAAGAATGCCGGTGTACCAACAGTCTTTGCCAGTTCCTTTGCTTCATCATCGAGATCCCGAGCCTCATTCTCACTCAGCTCTTCCGGGGCTTCTTCATCGTGCAACGGTCTTCCGAGATAAGACACACCAAAATCTGAGATCTTAACCCGCCCTTCTATGGTCTGGAGTAGATTCGGTGGTTTGATGTCTCTGTGCACAATGCCTTGGTAGTGCAGGTATTGTAGCCCAAGCAGAGTGTCTCGGAAAGCTACTCGTATACTCTGCATCGACATGCACGGCACATACTCGAGCTCTGGGTTCAAGTCGCTTTCGAGCACTTCGGCCGCGATTTGTGCCAGGTCTCCAGTATTGTGTCTGCTTGATTTTGCTGATGAATGCAAACTTGTGTTGCTGGGTACTCTCGAGGTCTCTCCGGAGCTGAAGTCGTACGCACCGTACATCGTACCGTCGAGGCTTCTATCCGGCATCTGAACAGGCGAACTTGAGAGCATCATATCTGGTTCTTCGTAGGGTCGCTCTGCGGTGAGTGTGAGAAAGGCTCCAGACTCCTGCTTTTGAGGGATTGGAGGCAGTGGCGACGCCGTTCGAGAGATTCGTCGTCCTGCAGCAGCCATATATCTCGCCATGTCAGGCTCCGATGAGATAGAGCCTGCCGTTGCGGTGGACACACGAGATAGACGGTCGTCTTCAGAGTCATCACTGAAGTCGTCACCCATCTCGTGACTCCAGGTGTGCGGATTGTCCAAAGCTTCCTGCCTCATTTTACGAGCGGTACGAATCAATAGGCGCTTTTGCCGCCTGAGGCGTCTCTGGGCTTCTGAAAGGACCGCGTCGTCCTCTGCATCCCACTTGGAGTCCGAGTGTTCTCTCTTCTCTCTCTCGTAGCGACGTGCTTCAACAATGGCGATTTCTTTGGGCGCTTTGACGCGCCATGTGATCTCGCCTCTCTCTACCCATTCCAGAACGATGTACACTTTCTTCCGGGATGGGTCATCAATAACTTCAAGAAGTGCGACGATGTTCGGATGCCGTGCTTTCTTCAAGATAGCAACCTCCTTCTTGACTTTATCTTCCGCGTTGCCCAGTTTACCCAGCCGTCTTCGCTTCGAATAACGCTCGACGATCTTGATAGCTACATGGTTGTTCGCAGTCTTGAGATCTCTGCCAAGTTTGACTTTTCCATGTGTGCCACGTCCAAGTTCGTCAATAATTTCGTAGTGATTGATAAGTTTGCGTCCAGAGACGGGATCAACATCGACATCGGCAACGTGTGTCTCCTTTGGTGCCTGGCGGTGTGTGAAATGGAGGAAAGGACTGGCGTATGTTCCGGGAGTATCTGGTGACTCCCACTCTTCATGAGCGGGCGGTGCAGTGGCTGGTGTGTAAAGACCGTTGTTTCCTGGAGTCGCAGCCGGGGAATTACCAACAGTGCGTGAGCCAGATTGATGAAGCGATGCGATGGCAGAAGAAAATGTAAGGATTTGTGAGGGATAAGAGGGTCGTTGTCGTAGGGTAGGTGGGTGGTTGCGGAGTGGGTATTGAAAGCCTTGTAAGGCGGAGAAAGACTGGTTGGGATATGCTGGCCGTGGTGGTCTGGTTGTAGCAGGAGCTGGGGTAGGTCTGAGAGTGGCAGCGCTGTCCGAGCTCGCTGCGGTCAGGTGTGAGGCCTCTCTTTGCGTACCGGGTCTTTCAGACGCCGTCGATGATACTGCAGCGTCGGGCGTAGCTGTCTTGCCCGGTGACTGTGCATGGCTGGGGTATACGGGAGAAGAGCGGCGGGAAGACAGCGAGGCAACTATTGATCCGGGACCTTTTCGAAAGGGTGGTTCTGGGTCCGCAGGATTTGAAGCGAAGTAGTCATTCGAGTCATTCGACGCAGATGGCGCGGGGTTTGCAGAGGAAGGCGCCTCGAAGCGTGGTGTATTGTTTTGGGCTTCTCGTCGTTGTTGTTGTTGTTGTTGTTGTTGTTGTTCTTGAGGCGCCTGTCCTCCATCCTGCGTGTGCTGCTCCGAGGCCGCAGGATGTGTTGACATGGCTTCCAAGACACTTTGGTGGGCAGCGAGGTGCTTCCAAGGCGGGCGAGGTGTTTCTTGAAATGGGTGGTGGAGCGGGCTGGGTCGAGGATGGGCTGGGTTTGTGGTTTAGCCGCACTGGGTTCGGTTGGACATTGAATGGTGTGGTTGAGCGCGTGTGCCTTAGGGTGGCCGTATCATCATAGGGCGGCGGAGGAGCAGCAGCAGCAGGCGGCGCGGCTCCAGAGTGGAGGAGAGGGCAAGCAGGTCGGGAGGGTGTTGCTAGCCCGCGGTGGTCATGAAGAAAGGACAGGCAAGACAAATCGACGTTGAAAGGTATGGAGGAGGATGGCTCGGGGCAGAGGGCAGACTGACGTTGATCCGGGACTCGACTTGCAGTCTTGCACGCAGCCAGCCAGAAGCAGCAGCAGGCAGGCAGGCAGGCAAGTGGGGCATTTCAAGAGAGAGAGAGACGACGCAGAGACGACGCTGGCTGGCTGTGCACTGACCAGGGACGCCATTCACTAACTCGACTAAGCACTGCTGCTGCTGCTGCTTCTCCTGCTGCTGCTGGACGGGCTCGACGGGATGGTACATGAGTACCTGATACAGCACCTGCCTGCTGCGGCTCTCACACTCAAACTCACACTCACACCCGCGGCCAACTCCTTCATTAGCATCCAAGTCCATCTATGCCATCCCGCTTGCCGTATCAACGGCCACTTTCTCCGGCTCGTGCGCACGTGACCCTGGTGTGTGAAGTACAGTATTGTTATTATTTACTGCTGGGGCTCTCAACTCTCTGCTGGCGGGCTCACGGCGGCGAGCGTTGAGATCTCGAGATGCGCCCGACAAGGCCCTCCGCCAAGCCGGCCTGCATGTCTCAAAGCCCTCTGTCGCCAGATGGCCACAACTCCGTCTGCATGCGATTGGCCTGCCCCGACGATCGCTGCCTCGCACCCTCCTCCTCCTCCTCCTCCTGTCCTTCACCACCAACAGCAGCACAACGCAAAAGCGATGGGGTGGGGTGGGCGCTCGGGCGCTGCCTTTCGACTCGACACGCGACACGGACGGCCAGCTGCATGCCCGCCCGTAGTAGTAATAATATCAAAGCCTAGCCACTAACTACTACAGTATGCACTACTGATGACATATGCCACCCGCCTCCCATCTCCCGCTGCCGCACAAGCGCACACGCACACACACACACGACATCGGCGCCTATCGCGCGATTTTGCCTTTTCGCTTGCTGCCGAACCCTCTCGTCACGGTCCGCAGTGGTGACATTATTATTCGCCGTGCCCTGTCTGACCTTCTCGGCACCAGGCAAGGAGCGAAGAGCGCGAGCCCTGGTTGAGAGCCACGGTCTCACATGTGCTGCTGGTCGCCGCCGTGATGATGTCTGTCGACGTTCAACGCATGTCTATTTCCGGGCGCACCAGGTCTCGCGGCAGGCCATCCGAACGACGAAATGTCTCGGATTTAGCGAACGAACAAACACGAAAAGAGTAGTCTTGTTCGCAAGCCAGAGGCCAAGGCACCTGTGCCACTCGTTTTGCCACTTAACCCGCATAGGCATCTTCCGAGGAGAACGCCCAGCCAGTCGTTGCTGGCCGAGGATGATCTGCAAGAGGCGATCCCTTCGTGCTCCCAAAGCGAGCTAGGCTGTGCAGCGACCAGTGAGACAGCAGCGAAATGTGAGGGGGAGCGCAGAGCTGGTGGGGAAGAACCAACCGGAGCCGAGTATTGGACGATTTTTGCCAACGGTTGGAGAGACACCAGCACTCCCAGCTACTGTACTGACTGTACCGCACACCGCACACCTCATGCAACTACGCGAGCCAGCTGCCTTCTGCTAGTCGACATGATGTACAGTAGCACTGCTAGTAATACGCAAACGTCCCGAAATAATGACGCTCTTCTCCTCGTGAGAGTTCCACGCTGCTGCCGGCTGGAAAACTTTGAAGATCCTATCCCTGCCTCACGAGCCTTTCAGGCCGCAGGATTGTGGCTTTAGGCGATCTCGACTACTGTCGTAATCTATTACGCTTCTTTCGTTGGGTATGCTCGCGTGCGACGCTGTGATTGTCTGGGCGCTTTGTTGGGAGATTTTGAAGAAGCATATCACCTGCAACGAGCACGAACGCGAGCCACTCCCATATTACCTTGGCTATGATTCGCTTTTGGTGGTCACGGAGCATCGTCCCGGCATCGAGGGATCGGTTGCACGCGCCCCCTAGCTGCTCGATCCATCATGTACCATGCATACCGCACTGCACATCGGCAGGCTCTTGGGGGCGCGCGGCGGCATGTGCAAGCCACGGCTGCACCACTACTTACAGAGAGCTCATGCACGGCACGGATTTGCTTTGCTGCTAGTTAGCAGACAGATGTTGCACACGAGCACGGGTGGGCATAGGCATGGTAACTTGTTAGGTTTGGAATTCAAATCGTGACAAGCTTCGTTTTCTGTAGCCTCATGGCTTGAAGGCTATATCGTGGATCAGCGTGTCGTGGTAGTGACATAATATGGACTCTACTAGTATTCATTCCACTGGGCTCTGTCCGCATTCGGAGGGTACTTCCCAACTCAGACTACCCCCATCTCATCCCATCACTGCATGACAGTCCTGTCGTGACGGATTGCCCTGTAACACGGGGATTTCTTGCTTCGCCTGCATTGCTCACACCACTGCAAGCTGCAGTTCCCCTTCTTGTTCGGCCAGCCTGAGCCTGCGGTCGGCCCTGCACAGACCATAGTGGTGCGCGCAATATTTCACTCGTCAAGGCACGTGCCGTACCTGTGGGGGAATATGCACAGTCGTGCTAGACCAACACCTCCCCTGCTGCCATCGCCGATGGCCTGGCAGCCTGTATATTCCCCATGCTGACAACGAGGGCACTTCGCGCTTATGCAGGTCGCCGATAAGGGAGCGTAGGGCCAGTCGCGAATGAACGCGCTGTCTCTCTCTGCCTCTCTCTGCTGCATGCATGCAATTGATTGATGGCGTGTCGCGAGTTGTTCATTCTTGAAACAATTCAACTGCCGTCCAGCAAAGCAGCGTCCTCTTCGCGCTCCCTGCGAAGATCCTCCTCGTCCTCGCGCTCTCTCACATGCGTGGCCTCGACCAACGTCGCGCCCTCAATGCCCGCAGCGTCAGCATCGCCGCCGTCCTGTGCCGGCCCGTTGGCACCGCCTGCCCTGGCCTTCGCAGCCTCTTTCTGCTTCGCGATGCGCTCCCTGACCAGTATCGCGATAGCATTGTCGGTGCGCACGTTGAGCACCTCCATCTTGCGATCCAGGTCGCGCTTAAGGTCCCAATTCGGCTTCTTGGGCTGCAGCTTGAACAGGTCCAGCGGCGCATCGGCTTTTTCCTCCTCTTCGGCGCGGCGCTGAGTCTCTTCGGCGAGCTGGGCGGCTTGTTGCTCGAGCGTTACCTGGCCCTCATCAGGCGCGTTCTCGAACCCGAGACGCGGGCCTTTCGTCTCGGGGTCGTAGTTGCGGCCGGAGAGGTAGCGTGATGTGTCGTCTGGTGTGGCTTCTTTGCGAGGTGATTTGGGCACTGGCTGTCCGTCGTGGTCTACGGGCTCTTCCTCGTTGTTGTCGGCTTGCTTGCGTTTCAGTGATTTGAGCTGTGCCAGGCGGGACTTGCGGTCTTGGGCTGCAGCACTGAGTGCTGCTGTTGAGGCCATGACGGTGTCGTATATGATGTGGCCTGCAGGTGATCCGGTGCAGTAGAATGTCCAGGTGAGTTGTGTGTTTCCAGCTCTCGAAAGCCGTGTTCACATCACGAGCGAGCAAGAGCTAGCAACGGCCAGAACCGCAAGCTTAGTCCCCGATTTTTGCCCGCGCGCCGTGTCCAAATGCACTCCCGTGGATAGTCTTGCGACACCCTTACAAATGTGTTAGTTATATGTGAACAATTTATTCTACCAAGCGATTTCATTATTTCTTTCTAATACTTCCGCTGCCGTCGATGTACGCCTATGCACCGATGCCTGCGACCGCACGCGCTACCAGCTAGAGCACGCTGTGTGCCTAATTTCCTTACGCTCAATCGACCATCTTTCACAGAATGGCGGCCGATATCACCACGGCGCTCGTACACGGCTGCTGTCGAGGAGACTCGCGGAAATGACACTTCTCAGCTTCCTAGCTCATATGCGTCTGGACAGAATAGCAAGACGACTGAGCTAGAGACACCTTCGGGGTCCCAGGACAAGGAGCAGGACGATGGGGACGCTTTCGACTTTATCCTGGAAGGATACGAGAAGAAGCTCACAAATTTTGTCAAAGAGAGGGAGGAGAAGTGGAAGTCGCGAACGAGACGGACTTTCGCAAGTTACGATGTGCACATCCGCGAGAAGCGTCAGACACCAGGAGCTGGCAAGCGAACAAATCCAGTACGGAAGAACAAAGGACCGCCTGCGCTTCACAAATCGGGACAACCGCTGAAATATTACAAAACACGATTTCACAAGTCGCTGCGTCTGGAGCATGCACTCACGAAAGCTCCGCGAGCTCCCGCTCTATGGGCTCGTCCGAGATTGGTTTCGGTGGCTACCATGGGGCAATACTCACCGTATGCTCTCAACCGGGTGTGGAACTACAATTACGCGCGAGCTCAAAATTCGTTCGATTCACGTCAGTCGAGTCGGACGGCAATTCTCTTGCCGCCTCTTCTTGATCCGCATGCTGCTGAGTGGGCGGACCTTGTCTTGCAGCGCATGGACAGCGGTAAAGACCTAAACCTTAAAGGCTTCGCTACGACGCATGGGATGGAGGAGAGTGTCGTTTGGGCTCATATCGCACTCTGGATGCTTCATTACGATAAAGACAACTTGGTCGACTTCTTGCTTGCTACTGGTCGTTCATCTGCACCTGGGCCTTGGGTGGCAGATTGTCTGCAAGTTCTGGCTGCTCATTACGTCCAGCTTGGAGGCGCTGAACTTGCTCAGCAGATTGCGAAATTGGTCCAGATCTTCAGTGCCCTTGCGGACAATCCCACAGGCAAGGGTGCAATGTTTGATGGACGCTTCGTTCGTATGGTACTGCCTCACAGCACAACGGCGCAGATGCTGGATATTCATAAAGCGATCAGGGTCGGAGAGTTCAGGGTTCATGCGAACACTTTGATGCATCTCACGTCATACCTGGCCAAACATGATCATTTCCATCAGGCTCTTGATGTCCTCCTGGACGCACATCGCAATGGCGCAAGCACCGCCACCTACCAGTTCCGAAGCAACTGCAGTACACTTCTCCGGAAGACGATGAACCTCCCTGGCGGTCTTCGCGTTTGTTTGCGGATTGTGGATAACCTTGTGAAGATCGGAGTTAGGCTGAACACTCGTCTGTGTAACATCATTATTCTCAACGCTGTGGAGGCTGGCGACAAGAAAACAGCGAGCGATATTTATCAGTCATTGCTCGATCACAAGATGAAGCCGGACAAATATACTTACGCACTCATGCTAAAGGCTTGCAAGCTCGACATCGACGATGCAGACGCTCTGAACCACACCATCACTAACACAATCGAAGCATTCGATATCACCATGGAGCCGGTGATTGCAGTGGAGATTTTACACTGTCTAGCCATGCACCATACGCGGAAAAGCGGGGAGCAAGCATGGTCGACCATCTGCCAGGCATACGCTCAGATTTTCGAGCTCGACGCGTTGGAAGGGCTAGGGTTGCCGATACCGTCAGCCGTCCAGACAACACCTCGTGAAAAGAAGCCCATGGCTCCGCCAACGCAGGCTATTGGCATTATGCTGCGCACGTATCTATATCTCACGCGAGAGGGTCACGGTTCGAACATTGCAGCGCAAAAGATCTATCAGCGCTATCGTGCGCTCGTGTCCAACCACGTGGAGCCATTCGCTTCACTCGCAAAGTCGACCCACTGCTACAACGCTTTCCTCGGCACTTTCACCAAGCACAAGCGTACTCTCGTCAACGCCGCCGAGGTGATCAAGGACATGCAGAACGCTTCTGCTCAGTCACGGCCATTGGCTGTCGCCCCTGACGTCCAGTCTTGGTCCATTTTCCTGGAAGGCTTCACCCGCCACGGCCAGCTCAAGCTCGCTGAGCAGGTTCTGACATACATGCGCGGCAAGGGCCTGAAGCCCAACTCAGTCACATGGAATACTCTCTTGGCTGGCTACGCCAGTCAGCAAGACTTCGATGGCATGGTAGGCGCTATGCGCCGACTGGATGCTAGCGGTCACGCATGGGATGAGTGGACTTACAGTGGCCTGAGACGCTATAGGAACGCTGAGCAGCTGAAGGGCGTCATGGAGCGGAGAGCGCAGACAATGCAGTTGGACTTTACTGATGATCTGAAGCAAGGTCTCGGGGCCAGGCTAAGCAAGGAGACTATGTGATGATGGGCACCGGTATCCGATGATGTCGACAACGCTTCATGTGTTTTGTATATTACTGTATATATAGCTAACGATACCCTGGACATTTGTATTCGAGGCTTTTCTGAAGGGTAAGTGCATACAGTTGTACGTCTTGGCCCCGTTGCGAAAAGAAGCAGTGCACTATACTGACATGCGTGTTGACAAAGTACGAGCGCATGGACTCGGCTGGAAGTATTTTAAGAAACTTTGGGTCTGCGAACGAGGACGAAAACACCAACGCTCTCGCCGGCTTAGATCGCCGCCACCAAGAATTGCAAACCATTCTCCGAGAGGACAACGAATCCATCTCATCTATGCCACTGTCCAGAGGCAACGACTGCAACACTAAAGATGCTATGGTTGTATTACCGAGCCATAAACCTCGTCTGGTCATTTCGCTTCTACTGAAGCAACACCGCCAAGAGCGAACATTGTTCATAAATATATTCCTAATACCCTCGCAGTGCAGACATGCAGCATTGGGGATCCCCAAATTAGACATAGGCGAAAGAGCCAAGTCGAATGGGTGCGGGCTGTGTACACTCTATCTCCCCTTAGCGGAACACGTGCTGTTCATTCCGGCAAGCTGATTGGCCCACTGGACTTCAATGTCGCTCTCCCAGGACTTGTTGCGTTCCCTTAGCCCTCGCGCTGCGGTCCAAGCAACTACACAACATTGTTCCGTCTTACCTTCGACATACAGCATTGGACCTTTCTGCAGGAACGCTTTGCCTGTTGGTGGCGCTGTCGAAGGATGGGATCTTCCTCTGAAAATACACTCGCGAGATTGAATCTTAGGCGACCTACCATGTTGTAAACATCAAGGTGATGTATAAAGTCTCATATCTCTTGCTGTCAATGGACTTCAATACAGACACGACAGAACTCAGAGCATTCAATTTCCTTGGTCAGATTCCATTTCAGCATCTTTTCCTTAACAGTTCCCGGTCTCCTTTCACAACACAATTTCCCTCGAAACAGAATACTCAACATGTACTCCTTTTCTTTGACCGCCATCGCTGCCGCCGCGGCACTTTTCGCAGTGGCCGATGCCACCATCCCGCAGGAGCTACTTGACAAGAAGCTCCCGGACTGTGACTCTGATGGCTTCGATGGCATCCAGGACAAGGGCACTTTCTGGTACAATACTGGTGCGGAACAGTTCGCCGACGCCTTCATCAGCTCCCATGCCAACTCCGACCATACGAACTGGGCGCAAGAGTTGTACCACGATCTTTTCCCCGACACCACCAAGTCTGACTATGATTGTACGGACCCCGATTCCGATTGCGTTTATGCAAAGGACTGTGGTATGTTGACTTTGGAGGAGATTTGATATGGTTCTCTCTCGCTAGATAATGTCTCTTTTACTAAACTGACGATGTTCACTTTAGGCGCGTACAACGCCCAGGGGAAGGGCGGTCTGTTCTACCTGTTCAAATCTCTCCAGAACTTCCACACCTACATGGCCGCGCTGAAGCTGAAGATGCTGGAAAGTGCTTTCACTTCGGGTACCCAAGTCGGTGTCATCAGGCAGATTCTCTCGCTCCCTGACGGCAAGGCTGAGGAGCCTATCAACTTCTTCGCTCTTCTGAGTGGAGCTGCTTCGATTGGCAGTGTTGCTGCTAGCAATCCTGCCTACTCTGGTGGCCTCTCGGCGCTCAGTGGTGTGTTTGGTCTATTGAACGAGGCCATGCCGAAACCGTAAGCTTCTGAATATGTCAGCATCGAATGACACTAGTTTGCTAACGATCATTAGTGAGGATACCCCGGACATGAACGACCAGGCACAAGCAGCTATCGAATCGATGGTGGGCCAGGCTGTCAAGAAGTCTCGCGATGAGATCATCAAGATCAACGCAGCGGTATTCGGCAAGTTCGGCCACCTGCAGACAGATATTCCAGAGGTTATGCGCCGTGCAGACGTGAAGAATCCTGCCGTCTCGGTCCTTGGCTGGGGTGACTGGCTCAAGGACAATGGTCTTAGCGGCTTGCAGGATATGATCTCCAACATGAACCCGAAGATTGTATGTCGCAATTCCTCATGGCTTCCTTTCACAGAATCGAGCACTAACCAACGACCAGGACCAAGCCCTCCTCTGGCAAATGGCCCGCCTCTACAAGCGAACCTACGTCGTCGTGCGCAGCGACCTGGACGTGAACGAATGCACCAACCCCAACAACGCCTGGGACGCCGAGAAGAACCGCTGCCTCGACCTCCTCTCCTGGAGCGGCAGTGTCGACGGCACTCTCGGCGGCGCCAACGACCTCAATGACATGTGGGGGAAATGGAACATGGACCCCTTCACCACCATGCGCAACGCCGTCGACTGCTGGGAGAACAACAACGGCAAGATCGGCCCCGTCGTCATCGACCGCAACTGGGCGGACTCGACCCCTCCCGCTTGCTTCTTCGCCATGACGGTCTTGAAGGGCAGCTACAGTGATATTCAGAAGGGCACGCTTTGGCTCGATGGCGATTTCGCGGGCCAGAGCGGTATGGATGGGAAACTTTGGCCGAAGAACAAGTGCGATTCGGCGCTTGAGCGGGGCGATGAGGAGTGCAACTATGAGTGGAATGATGGCACTGAGACTGAGTAGTGCATCTGGCGTAGGCTTTTCTTTTCGTATGTATTACGACTTGTATTTGCATACCTAAAAATACGTATGACCTGCCGTCTGTTTCACATGTCATCCGGTGCTGCCCTGCATCTCCGAGATCCTAGACTGGAAAGCACGATACTCTTCAGATGCTTAAAACAATTCAAGGCTATCGAGCGTAGCTGAGCGTTTGCGGTGATGTATATCGTAATCCACCGCTTGGGTGAGTTCTCTTTAGGCGGTATACATGGATCTCCCTGAAAGTGGTAACTGGATTAAATGTGTTGGGTAGAGACTTTTGCAAATGGGAAGGCGAAAACGTAACATGACGCTATGTTGTCTCCCACCTCACATATCCGTACTTTTTTTTAATGCTACGAAGAGTTACAGCATATATAATACACTGTATAAATCAAACCATGCAATGCGGCATCTTTTAGGGCGACATTCGTGCCAATTGCAAAAGAGTATATTTCATACAGGGTTAGTGTTCTGGGGTTATCTGATAAGCAATCTCCACCTCCGCTTTCCGTCGAGACTTTTCTTCGAACACCTTGAAGCCGATCTCAAGGCAGTCCAAGCCAACCACCAGAACACTTGCGCCTCGTCGCAAACAAAAAATCGAACAAAAGACGACATAATGGCCGCCACCGCCGGGCCATTCTTCCAAAGCTTGACCGCATCGCCGCACGATTTCCTCCAGCCATCACTGCCTTTGCACACGGACGCTCTCGCCTACCTCAAAAATGCCCTCGACCCTGTTGCGCTAGATGTTAGCAACGCCCAGAACCAGCGCTTGCTGGATGCGCGCAAGAAGCGCAAGCGCGGAGAGGTCGTTAGTGAAGAGGACATTCTTCGGTTGAAGCAGGTGCACACTAGAGGTTTCGGCGCAGAGCAGGTCTGGGAGCAGGCGAAGAGGGTCATCGAGGCTGCGAGGAAAGAAGCTGAAGTCGGGCTTGCGGAGGCGGAGGCCAGGGAGGCTGAGAGTGGAGAGAGTGACCAAGAAGGTGCCGAGGAAGAGAGCGAGCTTGGAGAGGAGGGTGTCGATTGGACGTATGATGGTGTGGATGATGGTGAGGATGACAGTAGCGAAGAGGGTGAGGAGGACTCTGAAATGATTGATGGCGAGGATGGCCATGACGACTATGAAGAGGATGATGTCAACATGGGAATGGACGAAGACGATGAACGCCCAGAGGAGCCTGCACAAGAGTTCGTGGAAGATAAGTTCGGACTGAACGACGGCTTCTTCTCGATCGACGACTTCAACAAACAGTCCGAATTCATGGAGCAACAAGGTGACGAAGAAGGTGCTGGAAGCGACGACGAAGATATCGACTGGGATGCCGACCCTGCCACAATGGCTCAGGGTACCACAGATGTCGATGGCGCTCCCGAGGACGAGTCAGAAGACGAGGAAGATGGTCCGACCTTTGGCGACCCTGATGCGCCTAGTGAGGACGAAGATGAGGATCTTGAAGAGGGCGACATGGACATGGGCGGCATGGGCAACACCAACAACATCATGTACGCTGACTTCTTCGCGCCACCTGCACAGAAGGCGAAGAAGAACAAGAAGGGACGACCAAACCCGCACAACTTCCCTGCAAAGAGTGCTGCACCTGAAAATGATGAAGACCAAGACGAGGACATGACACGCACGATGGAGGCCGTTCACCGCGATCTCTTCGAGGACGAGTCAGAGGAGGGAGACGACGAAGACAATGAAGAGCTCGACCCAGCTGATCCGAAATCAAGACGATCAGCTCACGAAAGGCGAAAGCTTGCCCTTCAAGAAGAGATCCGCAAGCTCGAAGCTGCCAACGTGGCCAAGCGCGAATGGACCTTGTCAGGTGAAGCCAGAGCAGCCGACAGACCCGTAAACTCTTTGCTCGAGGAGGATCTCGACTTTGAGCGTGCCGGCAAGCCTGTACCCGTCATCACAGCCGAGGTCAGTGAGGGCCTCGAAGAGCTCATCAAGCGCCGTATCCTCGCCCACGACTTCCAAGACATCATTCGCCGACGACCCGACGACCTCGCTACCGGCCGCCGTGGCCAGATGGACTTCGAGCTTGACAACAACAAGAGCAAGAAGGGCCTTGCGGAGGAATACGAAGAAGAGCACCTCCGTAACACTGATCCTAACTACGTCGAGGAGAAGGACGAGAAGGTCGCCAAGGAAGAGAAGGAGATCGAAGCGCTGTGGCGTGAGGTCTCTGCCAACCTCGACAGCCTCAGCTCATGGCACTTCAAGCCCAAGCGCCCCGAAGCTCAGCTGGATATCCGCGTCGATGCACCCACGATCACAATGGAAGATGCCCGACCCAATGCTGGTGGCGAAGTCGCTGGCGCCAGCCAACTTGCACCGCAAGAGATCTACAAGGCCGGCGAGTCTAGCAAGGGCAACGGCGCCGAAGTCGTCGGCAAGAGCGGTCTTCCTGCTGGCCGCGAGGAGCTTACCAGAGAAGAGAAGACCCGCAGGCGCAGACGCGACAAGGAGAGGGCTCGCAAGGCTGGCACGAACGAGCCGACGAAGGTGGAGAGCAAGAAGTCTAAGGACAAGAAGGAGATCTTGGGTGACCTGAAGAAGGGTGGCGTCAAGGTCATCACTAACAAGGGTGAGATGAAGGATGTCGAGGGCAACAAGGTGAAGAACAACGCTGGTGAATCCCAGGGTGCTTCAAGATATATGCTGTAGAGGCCTGATCTCAGAGAGAGATCTTACCTGTGGTTTTCGTATTGTATACCAATTTCATTATGCTCATATCATCGATTTTTGGATCCAAGGCAATGGGTTCTTTCCAACGAGAGTACCGAATTCCCTCTGTGATACTAATATGCACTTATATGCTCAAATCATCGACTTTGGATCTAAAGTAATAGGTTCGTCCTAACGAAAGCACTGACTTCCCTTTGTGATACTGACGTGCACTCATATCATATCATCAACTTTGGATTCAAGACAATGGATACGTCCCATCGAGAGAACTGACTTCCCTCTGTGATACTATCATGGACTTGTGTGTTCATACCATCGACTTTGATCCAAGGCAGTCGACACGTCCCTGTGAGAGCCCTGGCTTACCTCTGTCATACTGAACTGCACTTATGCGCTCACATCCAGCTTCTCGACAACAAGTTCGAGCTTGTTGACCAGTGAAAATGATGGAAGCTTTCCTCAGTAAACACATTCCTAGAATGCTGGTACTCTCAGCTTTAGAGCTATTGTGCATGTTCCACGCTGCTGAGAGTACTGCTTGAGTCGGGCCTTTTCAAGACGATGTATGATGTGCATACCATCACCGTTCGTCAGGTGTCAACATTATATGATACAGTGAAGGAAGCTTCATCTCAGCGGCACGCAAAATGCGGCATGGGCTCGTATCTGATGGGTCGAGTGCATGTCGCTAAACAATAGGGTATTGTTGTAGTCATGTTTATTGTCACATGCTAGCGTGATGCACCTGGTCTGGTGCACGCCGCCGCACCTGTGACGCAGGCAGCTTTGTGGGGAAGGAACGATCAATGCTCCTGCCGCAGCTATAGCACCCTCCGCAGTATTGCCCGCCTCGACTTGAACATACCACCACACACCAACACCAACCTGTGAGTGACCAACTGCCTCTCCCTGTCTGCCAATCTGCCCGTTTATACTCACGTCGCAAGGCAGCACCGCGAATAATTTACTAATCTCGCTCAATAGTCCTCTCCACCTCACCTCACCTCACCTCACCATCCTCCACCACCACCACACCACTACCACCACCACCACCAAAGGCTTCATGGGCCGCCGTACAAGGCGGCCCTGAATCGCCTGTTCAGCACAGCAGCAGCAGCAGCAAAGATGGCCGGCAACGGCAACAACAACAAGCAGCCTTCGGGCAACAGCGTCTTCTTCTTCCGCATGAACAAGGGAGCGAAGGCGTTCACGAAGAAGTACCGCACCGAGATCGCGGCATCCACCTCCAGCGTACTTAGCACGTTCGCTGCGTTTCCACTGGATTTCGCAAAATCGCGCATGCAGTCGTATAATACCACATTCTCGGCCACAGTCAAAGATGCATACAAGGCGGAGGGTCTGCGTGCGTTCTGGCGCGGTGTCTTACCACCCATGATCAGTGTGACCGTGGTTCGCACTATTTCCTTCAGCATCTACCAGCGCGCAAAGTACACAGCCGACGATGGAATCAAGCGCATGACTGGAAAGAGCCCTTTGGCGCTGGCGAATGCCGCCAATAGCTATCCTAGCATCTACACCCTAAGCTGCTTTGGCTCCGCGGGTGCTTTGTCGGGCGCGGTCATAACACTGGTCTCTTGCCCTTTCGAACTCACCAAGCTGAACGAGCAACTGGCTGGCAAGATCCTGCGTGATGCGGAAGCTGCGAAGCAGGCTGCGATCAAAGCCAACAGACCTCCTCCTCCGCCGCCGATTGGCGACCTACACAAGACCGGCTCTCTGCACACAGCCCGTCGTTTGATTCGCGAGCGTGGAATCTCTGGGCTTTACTCCGGATATCGCCTGCACCTGACTCGTGATACCATTGGCACCGCAATCTACTTCATGACGTACGAAAGCGCCAAGCAGCTCCTGGCCAACGCACGCGGTCACGAACCCACGAGCCCCTACGCTGTCGTTGTCGCTGGAGGTCTGTGTGGCATTGTTTCTTGGGCCTGCATCTACCCAATCGATGTCGCCAAAACGCTGTACCAGAAACAGCTGCTCCAGGCCGGCAAGAGCGAGACTGTCAGGCCCCCGATCAAGTTCTTCCAGTTCGGATCATATAGAGGTAAGGCTTCCCATGACATCCAATTTTTCCGTACAATTATTAATACTGACTCCGCACCGAAGTAGGCCTGGGCGTTTCAGTCCTCCGCTCATGCGTCGTTAACATGATCTTCTTCTCCAACTTCGAGATGATGAAGAAACGCATCAATGTTCTGGACGCGGACCACGACGACTGAAGAAACACCGCTTTGACGAACAGACCAGAGCATAAGCACAATTGTCTTCGCTTGTTTCGAAGACACAGAATCCCATGCAGCACACACGTCGCCGTAACGAGACCTCAAAAGAGTCAACGAATGCGAGCGACGAAGCAGGGAGCATTGGGGTTTGATACGGAACACACCATGGGAAATGCCACAGTTAGGAAAACGGCACTACGTGGCGAGGAAACAACGGCATCATGCGGTTCTTGCTGGTTGTACACAAGATACTCCTTTGGCTAACGAACGAATGCATGACATGGCCGGACTGGAAGCTGAAAGGCAGAATACTCAGCTCAAAGAAAACCAACGGGGTTTTGCACATAGCAGCACAGGAAACCCGATGAAAATAATATACGACTCTTCTGATGTGTTTTGAGCCTCTTCTTCAATTCGATCGTGAACGGAACCAAGTGATGTGTGACAGAAAACTCGTGAAATTGATGAATGGTTTGTTTTGACCGCAGATGTGGGAGCTCTGGGTGGCCTTTCTGTATTATAGCTCTGCATTCGAGCATGTAATTCTATGTCCGTTGGCTGCAGGCCAAGACGAGCAGCGTGAACATTTTGACATTCACACCTCAAGCACCCTTCCTGAAGCTAACCTTCTCAACACCCACGCTCTCATTACCCTCAGCATCGGTCTTCAGCTGATACACATACAACACCAACACATCGCCCTGCACATCCATAAGTACAAAGCTCGGCGTGTTCGCATCCTCCTCCTCCGTAGCCCCCAGCGTCTCGTCCATCCAGCTCTCCGCGCCTGTCGCGCTGCCCGGGTTCACGAAGAACTTTCCCTCCATCTCGTACGCTTCGAACTTGCAAGTGCCGCCCCAGCACAGCACGTCCACGTCCATCTGCCGCGCCGCGATTAGTAGGGCATCCGGGTCGCCCGGCGGCACGATGCTGTCGCCATGCGTGAAGCCGATGCGCAGACTGCCGTGCGTGACGACTTTGCTGAGCGCCGTCGGGATCGGGAAGCTGGTGGAGTCGCTGGGTTGTTGCTGGCCGTAGGGCGCGGCTGCGGGCGCGGAGGCGGCGCTGAGCGGGATGTCGAAGTCGCCTTTGACCAGTTGGAGATCTGGGGCGATGCTGCGCAGGAAGGAGTAAACGGAGGGAGAGGTCAGATTGCCCAGGCAGAGGATTTGGCCGATTTTGCCCGGGGTGAGGAGTTTCTTGAACTGTGTTGGCGGAGAGCGTTAGCTGAGTGTTGTCATAGGTTGGTCGCGTTTCGCATGGGCTGGAGAGAGGGAGAGCGAGGATATATATATGCGCTCTTCTCTGCTCAAGATAGGCGTACTTTTGCAGGAATGTCCTAGCCCCAGCCGTCAGCCTGGCTGATCCATTGTTGGAGTCTGCTTGCGCCTTTCAAGGCAGCGTGGAGGTGCTTGGGCTCACGATTGCGCGGTCTGGGATGAAGAGGTCGCCGAGGACCAGGACGAGTCTGGTGGCCATTGTGGGTGGTGGTGTGTTGCGGTTGTCGCAAGTTTCCTAAATGGGATCTTGAGTGAGGTCGAGAGTGTCTGTGTCTGCCTGCAGCGTGGAGTGGTCTGGGCTTTGGTGGTGGTGGAGCTGGTCTGTGAGGTTCAATGTGTGGAGAGATGGCGGCGGAAGGACTGCCGTCGACGTCTTCTGACACGTGACTACTGTCTATCACTACTCTCCTCATCGTCGCCCGCCGTTGTCGGATCGGAGGCCGTCCAACGTCGATATCGGCTATTGCGGCCACGGAACACCACCCGGAAGGCAGCATACGCCCCTGGAGGCGGTGGTGTGTTGGAGAGCGATATCGTCGTGGTCGCTTTTGCCTGTGTGCAACTACCGAAACATCGCCTGATCTCACCATCCCCAGCCCCCGTGTAATTACTGAATCGACCCCATCAAAGTCCAATCAAAGTACTAGCTCCCGCCCCATCAACTCGTCAGCAAACAGCGCCGTCTTCAATCAAATCCCACCACTTCCTCCATCAATCCGACCTGCTGCTGCAAGGCACACCAACAAGCTCCCCGATCTCCCCTCCATTCCGTCACTCTGGCTTCCATAGCCCCGCACCGAACCCTTACCCTGCTCCGCCATAGCCGGCTACGGTGCATGCGCATGGCTCCCAAAGACCGTCTCGGCCTGATCTCGAGGCACCTAAATACTACCCACGTCCCGCTGAACACACCCTTCTCTCACGAACGCAACAGCAGCCCCAACGACGATCTCGAGCAGTCCCCGATCAAGAAGCAACAGAACCGCCAGTTCGGAACCCAGACAGCCCCACTACAACCACCCAAGGAAGAGCCCATTCAAGAGAAGGAAGAGCCAGTCAAGATGTCCAGCCAACCGCCTCACCCAACCGTCCTCATTCCCGGTCCGATCGAGTACGACGATGAGGTCCTCAAGAGCATGGGTCACTACAGCGAGCCTCACACTGCCCCAGGCTTCGTGAAGGTCTTCGGCGAGGTCCTTTCTATGCTCCGCCAGCTATTCCAGACCACCAACCCCAACAGCCAGCCTTTCGTCATCAATGGTTCCGGAACTCTGGGTTGGGATCAGGTCGCTGCCAACTTGGCCGAGAAGGACGACGATGTCCTCGTGCTGCACACTGGCTACTTCGCCGACAGCTTCGCAGACTGCTTTGAGACTTACGGTGTCAAGGCTACCCAGCTCAAGGCACCCATTGGCGACCGTCCCCAGCTGGACGAGGTCGAGAAGGCCCTCAAGGAGAAGAACTACAAGATCCTGACCGTCACACATACCGACACAAGCACTGGTGTGCTCTCCGAGATCAAGGCTCTCAGTGAGCTCGTCCACCGTGTATCGCCCGATACTCTCGTCGTTGTCGACGGTGTCTGCTCAGTGGGTTGCGAAGACATCCGCTTTGATGACTGGAAGCTCGATGTCGTCCTCACTGCCACCCAGAAGGCCATTGGCGTCCCCGCAGGTCTCAGCATCCTGATGGCCAGCGATCGTGCTGTCGAGCGCTTCCGTGCACGCAAGACCCCACCTCCCAGCTACTACGGCAGCTGGAAGAACTGGCTACCAATCATGCAGAACTACGAAGCCAAGAAGCCTTCTTACTTCGCCACTCCTTCGCCCCAGCTCATCCACGCCCTTCACACCTCTCTCTCCCAAATCCTTAGCAGGCCTTTGGAAGAGCGCTTCAGACTTCACAAAGAAGCCAGCCAGAAGGTCAAGAAGGCCGTTGCCGAGCTCGGCCTCAAGCAGATTCCCACAAAGCCCGAGAACGAGGCCAATGGCATGACCGCAATCTGGTTGCCTGAGGGCTTGTCGCCACCCGAGATCCTGCCCAAGCTCGCGAGCAAGGGCATCATCTTCGCTGGCGGCCTGCACAAGGAGATTGCTGCCAAGTACATCCGTTTCGGCCACATGGGTGTCTCTGTCACCGACTCCAACAGGGGTGATCTCGACAAGGCCATCAAGGCACTGAAGGAGGGTCTGGCTGAGGTCACTCAGAAGTAAAAAGCATAGCTTTTGGAAAAAGCAAAAATGTTGGACATACATATGATAAATTAACGCAGCGTTGCACATATTCCAGATGCTGAATCTTCAAGTACATGCTGATTGTGAAATGAAAAAAAAAAGGTAATGTTCGAAATGTGTTAAAAAGTACTGTTCTCCAAAGAATTCATCCCATTGCAGGCGAAAGAAAAGAAACCTCAAGAATCTCCTACAATCTCACTCTCGCCTGTGTCAACCAACCTCCATATCTCGCCAACAACCACCATAACATCTCCCTATCATTCCCCAACGATCTGCATAAACTCCACCCGGCCCTCCCCGTTCACCTTCGCCCACACAGCAAACGGCATTTGCACCCTGCGCCGCAAGTGCGCGCTCTCCCACTGTACGTGTCCGAACACGGCGACGTCTTCGCCGTTCGCGAACGACGTCTCGACGTCGAATTTCAAACCCGCCCGGTGCTGTCGCATGTCGCTGAGGGTTTGCGCGATGGCATCCGGGCCCGTGTGAGCGACGGAGGAGTGTCGCCGGGAGCGCTTCTCGGACTCGGGGATGTTCCTGGAGGAGTGGTGTATGTTAGCGGTTTGTTGGAGAGGGTTGGGCGGGGGTTGGTGGGATGGATAGAGCTTTACCAGTGTGGGCAGAGGAAGGTTGCGTCTGAGGTTGTGAGGGGGGTGATTGCTGCGGCGGACAGGTCTGTGGTTGTGAGGAGGGTTAGGACCGGAGATGTTCTGGATGGTTTTGGGATTGAGGTTGGTGCGGGTGCTGAAGTTGGTTGGCTTGTTGGGTGAGAGGATAGTGGTGATGGGATGTCTGAGGGCTGCGAGGACAGTTTTGTTGCTCCTAGGGCGGGCGAGCCAGGTTGTGAGTCGGCGAGGGAGTTGTATATGTCGTCGTCGAGTTTGGCGAAGGCGAGTTTTAGGCTGCCCTGGGGGAGGGAGGAGGTCATGGTTGCTGTCGAGGCCATTGTGGTGGATTTGTGGGTGATGTTGTTGCTGATGTTTGCTGAGATTGGGTTTTGTTTGATTTGAGCAAGTGATCGCTATTGTGATCGTCGTTGTTATCGTCGTTGATATCAGTGGTATAGACAGAGATGATGCAAATTGACTACGTCAAATATTTGACACAGGAGCGAGTACAATGTGTATCGAAACAGAAGCTACAACAAGAGCTCTCAAGCCGCTTAAGATTACGCAATCCCAGCTCCTCTTATACATCCATCGGCGTAGATAGCGCCACTAGGTTGGTCATCCTCGTACCTCCTACAGTACCAATCGACAACCTCCCAGCGCCCAGCCAGGCGTGCCCCTGCACACTCCACGATCGCGCATCATATCGAAAACTCTAACAGAAAAGCCTTGGGAGAACAGGGAGCAATGAGCAGTGCACAGCAGCTGTCTGCACGTAGGCGGCTGAAGAGAGGATAAGCGGTCGTGGGCTGTTTCGACAAGCCGTCATACACAAGTTTCTAAGACAAGGGTGCGCTCTGGGCTCCGCAGCGTTTCGGCGGCACAGCTTCTGACACCCACGTGCAGGCGCAGTCGAATGGCCCGCGAGCTGCAGAGGAGAAGGGAATAATGGAGCATGTCATAATGGCACGGGAGGGGTCTGTACTCTCGTGCGGGAGGATGTACCCTGGCCCTTGTGTAGCGTTGTGGCCGCGTGGTGGTCGACGTGAGATGGTCGATCGGGCGAATGAGCTCGAGCTGGCCGCTTGGCGGAGGGGAGGGGTCGAGGTCGCTCTTGGATGCTCTTGAATGACTTCGGTACCTAAATCCCCCGTACCTTTTCTGCCGTACATTGTCACCCGCGCCCGCGTCCGCGTGTAGTCGAAGCACGGCTTGTCGTTGAATTGATTTTCATCTGGCCGATCCTATGTCCTCAGTGACAGTGCTTGTTCTCAGATACGCGAGGCAGGCCTTCTCCAGTCACGTGGCGAAGACCTTGCGATGTTGCATACAAGCCATCTCGCCTATTCGCAATCCTTCCTCACGCCATCTGTGTCGCGCTCGAACAGCTTCGTGGACCTCTCGCGCCCGAAACAGCTATGGCCTATGAGTCAGGCTGTAGGCTTCATGGGCTGAGCTAAACAGTAGTGACGGTCCAAAAGACCATGTTTGCGATCTGAGGTTAATTCACGAAACAGAAAGGACGGCACACTTTTATGATCTTCAAGTACCATATACGCGCAGTACACAATGAAAGTATCTCGCCCGATTTTCCCGACGCCTGCTCAAGCATTTAAGACCGAACGGCTCTTGATCCGTCCCTTCACGACCGACGATGTTGCTGAGTTCCATCTCCTCCGAACCCAACCAGAAGTGATGTTCTACACATCTATTGGCAAAGTCGATGAAGACCACGCTGCTACTCGAGCCTGGATGGATCGATACCTCCATCCAAACGACTCAAAAACATTCATCTTCGCCGTTGAGCAACTGCATACACCAGGTGTGATCATTGGGTCCATGGGATCCCATCTCGCCGAGCCGCCAACTCTAGGCTACATGCTTCGCAAAGAGTTCTGGAGCTACGGTTATGCGACTGAGGCTGTCCAGGGCTGGCTCAAAGAATACTGGAAGCTTCCTCGTCGTGAGCTTGAAATGCAAGACACGATGCTTGAGCATACCCAGTTGCACTGGCAAGGAGATGCCACGCGAGAGGCCATCTTTGCTTGCATTGAGTCGGGAAACGCCGGCAGCATCAACGTTATACAGAAATGCG
This sequence comes from Cladosporium sp. BSL10, assembly GCA_001553865.1. Classification (NCBI taxonomy): domain Eukaryota; kingdom Fungi; phylum Ascomycota; class Dothideomycetes; order Cladosporiales; family Cladosporiaceae; genus Cladosporium; species Cladosporium sp. BSL10. The sequence continues at coordinate 32,182 of LJJI01000280.1, forward strand.
GCTTCACACCGTCTGGCCTCGAAGAGCATGTGGAAGACTTCCGTGGTCCAGCAGTGCTGTTTCACTACTACCTTGAGCGTCCTGGTGCTTGACTTCGCAAGCGCTCTAGAATGGCATGTTCGTGTCTGGACTCTGTCCAACCTGGTCGATCGAAATGAAAATTGACCCGGGAAGAGAATGGGCCCACACTGAGACGTTGTGTGGTGCGAGGCGTCTGGCATGCATCCTGGTCTTACGACGAACGAGCGCGGAAGTCGATAGAAAAATTGGACATTCCTTCAGTTGAGGCAGCGTCATGACACAACGAGACAACATTGATCCGACCACAAATATACCATCCCACGTAAAAGTGAGCCACTTGTACCGACATGCGTCAACCCGAGATTCTTGGTATGCGACACCTGAGCAAAAATGTGATCGCTCCCGGATGTGGAGATCCCAACGGAGTACAAGAGATGATATGCCCTAAGACGGAGTTGAACCGGCGACCTCGTCATTACTAGTGACGCGCTCTACCAACTGAGCTATCAGGGCTGATGGAGAGGATTCTCATTATGAACAATATGTTCGCTGTTTGCAGTGTTCGAAGCACGCCAGCAGGTCATGATGCTGGCAAACGTACGATCTTGCCATTTAATGCTGGTGCTATGGAGGCGTTGCACTAGCTCACTGGCAGCAGCCCGTTGATGGAGGTTATCTCCAGCATCTTTAGCATCTTGAACGTTGTCTTTACAGCTACGTACTAATGACAAGACACTGCTCACGCCAATCATGTACTCCCTAATGGTCAGATTGAATGTGTCGTGGCTTCAGAAGACACCCGCTTGTGGTTGGTCGATTGGGTTGTTGGATGTGAGGGGAAGCGGGTCTTGACTCTCCCTGGCCCAGCAGAAGACCAGCTTCAACAATCGAATCGTCACCTCTTATCGTCGGCAAAAGAGACACTGACTATCTTCTCCATCTTACTATCGGCATTTGATTATCTAATATCACACAGCCAACCTCGGCCGCCGGTCATCGGCCTCCTTTCCTACGGGGGTAGCGGTCTGACGAGCAAGGAGTTTAGCGAACGCGAAAGCTGTCTATCACATCAGTCCTTACCTCCAACCTCCACCTCGACCCTTCCGCAGCACGACTTGTCGCCTTCGTAATCTATTTGCGAAGAACACCGTTTGTTCAAAAAGGCTCTTCGAAGATCTGTGCAGCAACATTTCCCTGCTTCGCGCGAGTATGGCGCATCGCTCTGCGTGGTAGTCCCAGTGTTGTCAACAAGCGATACAAATCACATTTCCATCTCGTCTCTCATCGAATCAGCTTGATTCACCGGTGAGATGGCCGAGCGGTCTAAGGCGCTAGCTTAAGGTGTTACCTTCTGGTTCACTATAATCGCTAGTCCGAAAGGGCGTGGGTTCAAATCCCACTCTCATCAACATATCTTTTGCTTTTTGATCGTGATAACTCATGGATGTCCGTGTTCTCGGCCGCGGTGTGTTATCCTTTTGCACAATTGCACCAACATGGAGCAGCGTTGAAGCCATAACCTATGTCCACACTCGCTACCGTACGAACACCATGTCCCCTCTCAGGCCGCGACACTGCTGTCTTCCTCTGTCAGTCACGCACTTGGAACTTGCCAGAATTGCTACGAAGGAAGACTTATCAATATTCGCACAGAATCATTGATTTCGCCTATCAGGCACATCGACTACAGATCCGCTTTTGCGACCCACATCACAAAATAGGCGTCCTCACGGTGCTTAGTTGTGGAGCAGCGTGCTCGAAACGCCATATCAACAAGTCTTGCGCAATCAGTGTCGCAATTGCAACCTATCGGTACGTGACACAGGCTGGCAATGGGCACTTGTCGCCCATTGTGGTCGTCCCAAACAGATATGTATTTAAGCTTTGTGTGTACCCAAAAACCACCGTAATTCTAGAGTCACCGAAACATTCGCGTCGATAAACGTCAAAATACTTTTGTAATGGTTTCTAAAGTGTGCCGTGTTGCTGTCATAGGCGCAGGTCCGTCGGGTGCGATTGCAACTGACGCGCTGGCGAAGGAGCAGGCGTTTGATACCATCAGAGTGTTTGACAGGAGAGCTGGAGTAGGGGGAACATGGTAAGAGGCAGGATTTACGCAGCCTTTGGTTACACATGCTAAGCCCATGTCTGAAGGTATCACACGCCTCAGCTACCAACCGGGATTATATCTCTCCAAGATGTCCTCTCCGGCAAGGCTGACGAGCCTGTGCCCATTCCCGAAGAACTTCCAAGTGTGACACCAGTCACTAGGCAGATCAATGGCCACCAAGAGCGATTCTCAGATTCCGCCATCCATGAGAACTTGCATAGCAACATAACGCCAGAGATCATGAGTTTCACCGATCATCCCTTCCCGAAAAAGCTCTCGAAGTACGCGATCGCGCAATACGGCGACAAGAACGTTCCATTCAGACATCACAGTGTTATCAGGGAATGGATCGAAGCATTGTTTGCACCCTACGAAAAGCTTCTTGAGCTCAACACTACCTTGGAGCGTGCGGAGAAGATCAACAACGAATGGGTCTTGACGCTGCGCAAAGAATTCGCCGGCAGAAATTACTGGTGGCAAGAGACTTTCGACGCAATCGTCGTGGCCACCGGGCACTACAACATCCCTTGGTTTCCGGATATCCCAGGATTGCTCGCATACCACAAGAAGTTTCCGAATAGGATAAAGCATAGCAAGCACTTCCGCAGCGCAAAGGATCATGTCGGAAAAAAGGTTGTAGTGGTCGGAGCGTCTGTTTCGTCGCATGAGATCGTTCATGAAGTGTTGGACGTTGCGAAACAGCCAGTTCACGCATCCATTCGTGGCGAACCTATCCCTGCCTTTGGATGGGAACCTTTCCGGCATCCCCATATCGAGGTGAAGAAGCAGATCCAGCGCTTTGAGCCCGAGACCGGACGGATCGTGTTCGAAGATGGCTCTTATCTCGACGATGTGGATCACGTTTATTTTGGCACAGGCTACACTTTCAGCGTTCCGTTTCTGCCGAGGGTGCAAGAGCGTGTGAAGAAGGCGAACCGCCGCCTACCCGGCGTGTACCAACATACGTGGAACATCGAAGATCCTTCTTTGACGTTCATCGGACAGGTCAGTCTACTCTTCGAGTGATTAGTGAGGGCAACGATGTCTAACGATATTCATCACAGCTCGGTGGCGGCTTCACTTTCCGCGTCTATGAATGGCAAGCCGTGGCAGTAGCCCGATACCTAGCAGGTCGGGCAAAGTCCCTGCCATCTATACCCGAGCAGTTGGAGTGGGAACGTCGACGGGTGGCGGAAAAGGTAGGCGGCAAGGACTACTATTCCATTGCACCGAACTACGAGGAGTTCTTCGAACTCTTGCGAGGCATTGCTGGAGACCCTGCTGCAGGTACAACAGGTCGATCGCTTCCTGTATTCGACCCGGAGTGGTTGAAAGTGTGGGTAGGAATGGTTGATACGAAAATTGGTGGCTGGCAGCGTAAGAGAAAGAGAGCGGAAGCTCTTGAGGGTGTTGTGAAGGCGAAGCTGTGATGGTATAGTCCCATAGAAGTCGTTGAACATAGAGATTAGAGGACAGAGGTGTTAGATGAAGAGCGATCGCTCAGATTCCATAGAAGACGAATGTCCATTTGCTTACATATACTTAGATCCAACACATGCGATGTAGTCATGGCATCAAATGCAGGGTTCGAATTCGGGTTGTCGCCCGATATCTCGAGGTGGCGAACATTGACACCACATGACTCATCATAGTTGTGCATCTCAAGAGTCAGGAAATCGGTCAATCGAATATCAAGAAGGAAGCAAGAGACAGTCATCGAGCTCTAGGCTACAGCGCCGAGTCACACGCAGTTGTCAGTCGCCGCCACCACATAAATCTCAGCAAAGGGTGAGCTTCAAAGATACTTGCTTTATCAATAATGGATGATCTAGCTCTGCAAAACGAGCTCGAAGCGCTCGCTGGAAATGCCTACAACCCCCACCTTTCAGACGACGGGACCCCACCAGAACCCATCTCGACCACAATCGCCCGCTGGAACGCCTTGTTCAAGATACCAGGCGACGATGCCGTCGATGTAATTATGGAACATCGCAACAACCTGACCCGCACGCGGATCTCAGACGAACATTGGGACGCGGTTCGTACGAGCAAAGAATTGCAGGGCTACGATCGCGAAGCCTACGAGTACGAGCTGGAGCTGCAAAAGCGAAAGGCAAATATGGGCAACATTTTGCCAGTTGACGACGAAGCAGATAGTCGGGTGACATACCTCGTCGAGCTGAGTGGTCCTTTGGAGAGTTTGGAAGCTATGCAGAGTGCAGCTGGGCTAGAGACAGCACCTCCTACAGTTGATGGTTGGAGTGTGGAGGATGGAAGCAGTGTACGAATGTGTATCGTCGGCAACAAGGAAAAGCGCGCGATCTTGAAATGGGCGGCAGAGCAAGGTGGTGGGTTTGAGCCTACGATTTTGGTGAACCCAAAGTCGATGCAATAGCTGGTATCATCAGATCAGAGGATATATTTTCGTATCGAAATCGATATTAACATTCTTACAAGATGAAGTCTATGTTCTACCAAATTTCTATTGATCTTGCTGCCTTTCCTTCCTGGCAGCGAGCTCTCGACAGAACTTGCTATTCTGCCTTATTTTTGCACCGTACCTGAGGAACATGAATGGGATCACGCCCAGGACGATTGCTATGAAGCCGAGAAGGCTACATGCCCAAGCTATGCCCAGGCGTTCATACATTGGGGCGGTGGCGAACGGCAATGCTACTGCTAACATGCTTCGTGAGCATGACGCAGCTGCCATAGCGCTCGCTGAGAAGATCTCGTACGCATCCACTATGTAATTGAGCAGAGCCATGAAGACCAAGAGATAGGCGACGCCGAAAGGAATCGCGGCGGCCATAGGCACGATCCAGTGGATTTCTGGCTTCGCTGTCCACCCCAGCCAGAATAGGCTGATGACGAGCAATGGTGCAGCGAAGCATGCTAGCGGAACGCGTCGGTATTCTTCCTGGCTGTACCATGCCGGGCGGACTGGTTTGCTCCCGACGTGAGCGAGGTAACAATCCCAGCTGAGATAAATTGCAAAGGCAATGACGCTGCCGATGCCGATTCCTAGAAATGCTAGACCGCGTTCACCAGCGCTGAAACCATATACACCAGTGTAGATTATAGGGAATGCTTGGAGGAACACTATCACAGTTGTTAGTGCCCACTCTTGGAGACGCAGGGCAGGCGACAATGTCTGAACTTACTGTAAAAGATTGCATAGATGAGCGCAGTGTAAAGGCAACTAAACAACACCAAAGCTTCGAAGAAGAACATGCGCACCGGACGAGTGAGCACAACCACGGCAAGTTGATAAAAGTCTCTTCGCTCGAGTTCGATCGGTGCCATTACGTCTTCGTTGCCCTGTTTGCGTAACTTTTGAGCCTTCTTCTGAAGCACAACAGGTCCATAGGTCTCAGGCATGAGAAGTAGTGCCGGCCAAGTCACGCCTGCTAGAATTAGCATGACCCAGTAAGCCCATCGCCAAGATACGACGCCAACGTAACCTGACGCAATGGGACCGATCAATGGACCGAATGTTGTGCAGGTCATGTAAAGGGCAATGATGCGCCCTCGTAGCTTGATATCAGAGAAAAGGTCGGCATAGACGCCACCAATAACGCTGTTTGGAGTGCTAGCTCCGATTCCAGCAATCAAGCGCATGATGACCAGACCAGCGAATGTGGGCGCGAGTGCGCATCCCAGTGTGAATCCAGAATACACCGCAAAGGTAGAGATCATGACTATCTTCCGCCCATAGGTTTCAGATAATGGCGAAAAGACAAGCGGTCCTAGAACGTAGCCGACGAGGTACAACGACGTCGGAAGGATCAGCTGGGATTGATCCGTAATGCCAAAGTGATCCGACATCTGGGTGCTGATGCCACTGGCCACTGATGAGCCCATGGCAGAGTTGACCACGATCAACATCCCTGTCAAGACCGTGTAGGTCTTTTTGAGTGTAGAGAAACAGTATGGGTTGGTAGGGTCGTTGTGGCCGAATTGAAGTACTTTCTTGCTACCGAGATCCTGGTCGTCATTGCAATCGTTATTTGTGAGCGTCGGCGAAGTCCTGCCAGAGATATCGCCAGAGTTGTCCGCTGCTTCTAGATCCAGTTGCCTTTCAATGTCGTTCCTGTTGATCTCGTCGCGTGTTGTGGTTCGTGAGAGGGTCCTTACAAGGTCGAGAGGAATCTGTGAACGTTTCTGGCTGTCCGTGGTGCTGATGACATCGCGTCGTGTAGTCCGTGACAGAGTCGTTACTAAGTCAAGCGGAATCTGTGTTTGGTCTCTGTTTCTGGAGGTTGTTTGGAACAATCTTTGGCCATTTCCTGTGTCTGCCATCTCGTCGTTCCGGTCACCCCTGACCTTTGTGTCTTGTTAGCTTGCTGCAGCACGAATGAGGTTTTATTGTATACGTTGGAGTCATGATTGTCTGAATATCTTGTATTATGACTATTAGGATGCTCTACGGAAGTTGTGCCGTGGCGTGTAAAAGTCTTCGACGATTCTTGCCCTTTTGTGACGCGCTTTGTAAGAAGACTGCGCGTTGGGCCACTAGACCCTGACATGTACTACGGTAGGGCGTCCGGACATTCATTGCTGTATGAAATGTGGCGATGTGCAGCCCTCTTTCTCATAACACCTCACTCGAGTAGCTGGATTAAGAATGATGGACTTCAGAGATGGTGGTTGCAATATTGAGTGAAGTGCTTCCTGAGAGGAGCTCTGCCATTCTCTGAGCCTCAGGTCCCCTTGGACTCGCTTCCTCCTTCCACCACTTTTCGAGGAGATCTGCAGTGCTCCAGAAGCCAGGCCATAAAAGGTAAGCGCGTGTCGGCCCCCAGCCCGACGCAAAATCTCGCATGAAAATCGTAGAGTCAGGACCCAAGCGCAGCCAGCCCTGCGCAGATGAGTTTGCAGCACGATGAGGGCACTCCCAGAGTCCCAGCAGACACTCACACAGACCTTCAGCTGGATTCGGACGCATTGTTAGGGTTGGCTTGCTCACCTACCATAGCGGCCTGTCCAATTGCCACCGTGGAATCGAGTCCGAGGCCAAAAAGTCAGAGTCGCAGACTTTCAGCTAGTGCATGTGATCTGTCGCTTTCATTTGGGCTCTACTGCAGGTGAACCACATCATTGTGATGCTCGCTCTCCGAAACGCCGTTGGCACCTCCAATTTGGTAACACGCAATACCTACAGCACGAGAACATTGAACTCTTGAATGACAATCGCATTCATGAACGGCAACTCGTGTCTCCTGTTGTTTGCTGGTACACTACTCTCATGAAGCCTCGAATCTAGACCCTGCCGAGCTCGGGTGGGAGATTGACGGCACGGGATATTTAAGCGACCACGTGGAGAGGACACATAGGGTTAACGCACAACATGTCGAACAACGACACAAACGTAAGAGCGCTGAGTGACTAGTGACGGCGCGCTGGGCAAGCATAGGTAAGTCGTTGGAGACGATCAACTCAGGTATACCATGGTCGCACTTGCATGTAGTGTAATCAAGCGCCTGTCACATCAGTCGTTTGTTGTGGTACAGTTTTGTTGTGGTACAGTTGAATCCATGGGCCTAACCGGCCGCCTAAGGATGGGACACGGACGTTGATCTCCATGCGGAGAAAGCTCCTGACAGGATGAGATGGTCTTGTTGGTGCCTCATATCCTGATTGTGATCTACGGCATCCTCTGACTCGCAAATTTGCACAGTCCGTTTCATGGGGGCGTCAGGTGGAGGGATCCCATGTACCCGGGCGTGAACTTAGGTGGCGCTATCTTCAGGTACCACGGGCCGCTCACGTCTCCCTGCCCAATGCCCATCGATAAGGCTTGTGCCGTCTCTCTCGCCTCACTGCATCGGTTCCATCCGATTCGTCGTAATGCACTTCCAAGCCTGCTGTGAAGACGACCGAGGGAAGGGCTGACACCCACCATTGACAAAGGATACTGGTCGGACGGGATGCAGTCGGTCTTTGGCTTTTCTGCTAGGATGTGTCGTGGCGCGGCCTCGACTTTCCACGCGTGCTGCTGTGGAAGTCTTTCAGGTTCGTTTGTGTATATAGTCGCGCCGCGGAAACACTTGCGTCGCCCGCCTACAGCGGCCTCATCTTCCTCTTCACTACTTTGATTCAGAAACACTCACCTGTGCAATGGGTGTCGATAAGCTTAGCCCGCACCTCAAGCTGTGTGCAAGCACCATTTCTCTCGGCAATTCCTGTGCAGTCCATTTCTTGGACTACCTTTCCGTCAAGACACAAGACGCCGCATTCGAGGATCTTGCCATCGACTTTCTAGACACAAGCCGAATCCTCTTCCGGGCCCAGGATGGTATCTCCGTGGCTTCCAAATCAAAGGGCATAGCACTCCCATCGACAGAAAGCGCGAATGATCTCCTCGAACGCCTGCGACGAGTCTCCGCCACGTTTTCCGTTGTCGATCAACTGGTTAAAAAGAAGCTGAAAAATGAGGACAAGCATGGCATCAGCAGGCTGGGCAACGGCTTCCGCAACATGGGCACTGCATCGGGGATCGAAAAGATACGAAAAGCCTTGGTCCAGGATAGAGAAAGCTTGCGCATCGTCTCAACAAAGATGCCCGCAGACACCAGAAGGGACGATTTCGATACGACAAACGGAATTGGCTACACCGCTTTGATCGCAGTGTTTGAACCTCGACTGCTCAAGTTTGGGCCGCCGCCGTCGGTGCCACCTCGAATCGACCTACCCCTTCGCGAAAAGCACTCGAACGGTTCCCATCACACTGTCACTCCGGATTCGGCTATACAGGGTATTCCACCGCCGAAGCGAGATCGTGGCATGTCTCCATTCCCCTCGATCAAGACAATTGAGATGGACCCAAACACGCGATATGGTGTTGAATCTCCGGTTGTAGGCTTCCCCGCCGATCGTGTTTCACTATCGACAATGTCCAACCAATCATTGAGATACTGGGACGATCAGTCTAGCCGTCGAGAGCTCGACAGCGTCGTTTCTAGCTACACCTCGAGGCCGACTTTGGACTCCAGAGCAGCGCCACGATGGTCACCGAAACTGAACAAGGAAGCAATCTCACCCGCCCAAAAGGCTTCGCTGGTCGATGCCGTGCGAGCAAAAGATCACAGGACTATGGAACAACTGCTCGACTTGGGTGTGCCAGTGGACGGCGAGCCCGAAGAGAACCTACTGCGGTTCGCGGTGTCCAGCTACGACCTGGATGCCGTACGACTGCTATTGCTCTTTGGCGCCAACGCCAACGCCAAAGACCACGCCGGTCTCACACCGCTCTACACTGCAACAGAAATCATGTTCCTAGAAGGAGCACAGATGCTCCTCAAGTATGGTGCAGATCCGAACCTCAGCGCGGGTCGAAACAAGGAGACTCCGTTCGCAGCGTCTCTCAAAGAGGGCAAAACACATTTCGCACAGCTGTACCTTGAGCACGGAGCAGCAACTGATGTGATCATGGCAAACGGAAACACTCCCTTCATCCAGGCAATGGACACATCAACAGACCTAAGCATCGTGGAATCGATGCTCTCTGTAAAGATCGGCACGGATGTCAATGGCAAAAACAAACATGGTGAAACTGCTTTGTTCAGGGCGATCAATGCTGATCGCCTTGATCTCGTACAACTGCTGCTCGACCGCAATGCCAATCCAAACTTGCCTGGTCCGAAGCACATGCTATGGCCTTCCGTTCACAAACCGGAAATTCTTGAAGTGCTGCTCGCAATGGGTGCTAACCTGAAGCTGGCACCCGGAATCCTGGAGCTCGCCACATCCATCAACAGTGTTGAGGCCGTTGACCTTCTGCTCAAGTATAACGCCGATCCCAATGCGAAGAAGGATGGAATCTATACTCCACTTTGCTCAGCCATCCGCGACGACCGCGAGATTCTCGTCGATAAGCTACTGGCAGCTGGAGCAGACCCAAACCTAGCCGCACTTGATTTCCCTACGTTCAAGTGTGTGACATACCACCGACCCCACCTTCTGACCAAGGTTCTCAAAGCTGGTGCAAACCCCCACCATCCGAAGGGTATTGTCGAGAAGTGCATTGAGCAGAACGAAATCGACTGCCTGGCGATTCTCTTCAAGCACCATGTCAATGTGAACGAGCGTAACGTCTCCGGCCACACTGCCCTTACGACGGCCATCAAGAGCAACAATCTTGAAGTGTTGGATCTCCTCCTCCACCAAGGCGCAGACCCAGCAGTACGCGGTCAAGAGTGGCCCATCACCCTAGCCGTCGAGCACCCTAAGATTCTGGCACGACTGCTACCACACATCGACACAAAGAAGATCAACAAGGGCGCTCTCGAGAGAGCCGTCATGGCAAACCAGATCGAAAGCGTCAAGATGCTGCTCGCCAAGGGCGTCGACGTTGAGGACAAGAACGCCGGCGTTTTCAGTCCTCTCACCACTTCGATTCGCGAGGACCGCAAAGCTATATTCCGTTACCTTCTGGATGAGGCAGGCGCTGACCCCAATGCGCCCGGCGAGCATCTTCCCATCATCAAAGCCATCCGCCGCCACCGTGCAGACGACCTGTCGTACATCCAGCACCTAATCGAGCGCGGTGCCGACATGAACCTGATGTACCGCGGCTGGAACGCTGTACTGCAGGCTTTGGAGAACGGCGAGACCCAGGTGTTCAAGCTACTCGCAGAATCTGGTAACCCAGACCTCACTGCGCGGGATGAGGAGGGCCGATCTGTCATCGACATAATGCAAGAGCGTGGCATGAAAGACGAGTTGGAGATTCTACTGGGTGGTCCTTCCTCTAGTCCAGAGATCAAAGAGGCACTGAGCCAGTTAAGAGGTCTGGTCAGAGAATGAGGAATGAGAAAATGAGGTGCATATTGCACTTGACTGGGGAGGTATAATTTAATGACGGAGGATGTGAACGAGGTGGGCTTCTTGCTTTAATATTGGATTGTCTATAGCGATCATTATTCCCTTTGTAGAAATTTGTATTGGATGCTAATGCCTTATACCCATACTCGAAGCCTCCATTCAACTTACTCGTTGGGACAATATTGCAGCATGTTGTCAAGCGTCAACTGCAACATGCAGCTGCAGTACTCTGCCCGGGCAGTATTGTGTACACGAGTGATCGTCACCGAATCAGGGAAAATCGAAAAGTGGATTGCAAGCTAGCGGCGAGGACGCTATGATCGACGCTGTCATAATAACCCCGTTGGATATGTATACCATATCGAGCTAGCGGACTGGCTAACGTCAAGATGTCTCAGATGGCTGCGCAAGTCGACGATCTGGTACACTTGCCATATCGTGGAAGTTGCCAGTTATCAGTGCCGCGTTTTGGGTACTCATCCAAACACGCTACAGTTGAAGCTACCATTGAACCTGCCGGTGCTTGGGTCCGACTATCTGCCGCTTGGCGATGCTTCGAGTCTAACGTGTCCACTTGACCGGAGGCACTCAAGCTATCGGCCCTATTGCAATAGCCTGTAGACATTGCAATAATCATGCTACGTCGGCTTAGATGAACAAGTATCAATCTCACGTTCACCAGCTTTGTAAAATGGCGGCGTGGCATGAGAAGCCGCAAATGCTTTCGAGCACTCTGCTAAAGTTCTTGCTTCTGCGGACCTCCGGACTACGATGGAATCGCTCTCAATGCTAGTCCTAGGATCTTTATCGTAACGACTAGATAATCGGGTCATCCATTTCCGATGACTCTGTTATATGACTGCCTTGCCTAAGCATTCTGAACTTGTCTCGCTATGGGTTTATATTCTACCATAGCATTCGTCAACACGACTAAGCTTCTGCAAAACGACGGAGGGGGTGAAAAAGTTGCTTGGTCTGCTATAGATCTGTATCCATTCAAGGCGATTCGTGCTATTTTTTGAGTACTTGCATCAATGTTTTATGCCTTTGAAAAGTCCCCGTTCCTTCCCTAACAATCCTCATATGACAACAAAGAACAAGTAAAGTCTTTCCCACTCAAACATAGACTGGTTGACAAACTACAACGGGACCTTTGTAGACCTTCCTCGCCGCTAGTGCATAACATCCGCTCGCAAACCCCATGACCCCGACGAACATCACCGGACTCCAGTTGAAATTCGCCGCCGTCACAGGGTACTCCGGAGGGATGACCGCGAAAAACACCAGGTAAAATCCATAGACCGAGCCTGCAAGATTGACCGGCAAACTAGCACGGCTCAGCGACCAGGCGTACGTAGGAAGGGGCGCGCCGCGCAAGCGCCGCCACACGAAGCAGAGGATTGAGAGCTCATAGGTGAATGCTAGAGCGAGGGTGCCTAGTGAGATGATGGCTTGGAAGGCGACGGAGCTGCCTAGCACGATGAGTGCGATGAGGATAACGAAGAGGATGACTACCACGAGGGCGTTCTGCGGTGAGCCGGTCTTGCGATTGACTCTCGCGATCCAGTGGCGGAAGGGGAAGCCGTCGTCGCGGGCGAACGCGAAGATTTGCCGGGATGTAGCTGCAGTGAAGTTGAGGACGCTGAGGAAGATGCATATGATCATGACGCTGGCGAGGGCCAGCGCGCCGTTGACGGAACCGGTTGAGGTGACGAAAACTTGCAGGAAAGGGTAAGGTGCTTCTAGGACGCTGTAGTCGACGAAGCAAGCGGAGTAGACGCAAAGCACGATGAAGCTACCAGTGCCCATGATGCTGTAGGCACCGACCATGGCGCGCGGGACGACTTTGTTGGCATTGGTGCATTCTTCGGCCATGTGAACCTGACGAGGTATGAGTGTCTATGCGGGTAGTCTGCTGTGTTGTAGGTGGGTACTTACCACACTGTCTGAGCCAAGCAGAGAAAAGAACAACAAAATCTGCGCCGAAAGCACCGCCATAATGCCTTTACTCCCGCCCACGATCGGCTCGAAGCTCTGGAAGACTACTGCGGCACTATTTTTCTCGGGCGACAGCACAAGTAAGGTGATGATCAGAGAGAAGAACACTATGATCATATATGCTGCGATGAAGCCTTCCAAAAGTGGTAGGTATTTAACGAGGTAGACATTGATCAGATACACCAAGATGGCGACCCCGACAATGACGAGGTATGAGTGCCATGGCTCGGGGTGAAAGTCGGGATGGGCGAGAGCCGCCACTGCAGGGATAATGTCTCCTGGGAGGAAGACCGAGCTGGCGGCGCCAACTAGCCATGCGAGGGCTGAGAGCCAGCCTGTTGGAGTAGTTCAGTTTTCGTGATTGTTTTGAGTGGCGAGAGGAATCTTGACTGACCTGAAAAGTAGCTGAGGAGCTTCTGAAGATGTGCTGGTGCAAACTCAGACACCCACTGTCGAGAGCCTATTAGTAGGTGTCGATCTTTTCAGGGACATGAAGCACTTACGTGGTACTGACCACCAGCTGTTGGCGCGCTAACAAGAACGTTTGAGGGAGTACTCGTGATGATTGATCTTGGGTAAATGGGAAGCTTACATGGAGGACATTTCTGCAAGACTCAGGACAATCATCAGGAAGCCGAAGAAATTGCAGATGACTGCCGAATGTCAGTAAAGATGAAGAGCGCTGGGGATGATTGGTATACTGACACATTACGATCGCGCCACCAGTCCCGGCTCCTGCAATGGCATAGGTGCTATTTCTGCTCTGATGTCAATACCAATTCTTCGACAGACACGGATTCGAGTTGGCGCACATCGGGATGAAGACGAAACCCATCGTCACAGCCAGACAGAAGCTGGAAATAGATATGACATGGAAGTTACGCTTTTGCAGTGTGTCAGTCATGAAGACCAAACATTGATCACATGATCACGCATACCCGGAGCTCCTGTTTCTTGCCCATGCGGCGCATGTCCGCCGAGTCGGCGGCTTGTATCTTGCCGAACGCGGTGTGAGGAGTGTTGTCGCCATCGCTGCTTGGACTCTGGGGCGTCCAGGCCTTACCTCTTGAGTGTAGTTCGATTGCTTCCATCGTGATCGCGCTGAATGACTGTCGGGCACTTGATGCAAAGGGCAGGACATATCATGACAGACAGGCGGCCGCAGCGAAGACATTCATTTTGTCGCGATGGATGAAGCCAATGCCCCGAGCCGTCGACAAGTGCTACCAGACCCAGACCTTGCCACCGCCATCCACCGAAGAGCAACGGCGTGGCATGCTGGGATGAATGCAGGTTCTATGCTGTAGCGCGCGGCAGGGACTAAGAGGTTGAGCAAACCGTTTTGTTTCCGATCTCGCCTGCAACGTTTTAAAGCTACTGCAGACATCGTGATGAAATAGGACGTATCAGAACGCAGCGAAGTGACAGGGCTGTGTAGCGACCGGCGAACGGTGGCAGTATTATAAATTTCTCGCATTGGCTAAATGACTTGGGACATTTCACCGGCCTAGCCGGGCTCGATTGTGGATATTCGATCCTCCACCATGGGACAGTGTGTGCAACTGTGTCGTCTGTGTCCGCTTTCGTGGCCGGTATTTTCCAAGTATCGAGGGAGCATGCCAATGGAGAAAGTCCAAATAATGCACTTGGTAGTCTCTGAATGTCATCCTTTACCGGCGCATATACAGATGTGAATGTTGCAGATTGTAGTTGAGACAAGGAATGGCACACGCACGGCACGTCGAATCCTTCGCCAAAGGCTCGAGTGCCGGCCCGGCATCCGGCAGGCTTGTCCCACAATGCCTGCACACTACTGTATAGTACTGCCGCCAACGCGCTTCCTCCTCTGCCCATGTCGCTTACAGTGATAGACCTGTCGACTTCGCTAGGCGTACATGCGACGGACATCCCGATCATCTCCTGTCTTGATTGCACCTGCCCATCAGGACCGCATGCGGCGGATCTGCCGCACAATTTCTCCCGGAGACGACCTTTGGAGTAACGCACGCATTACTAAGAGGCGTACTCTGTCTCCACACATTTCGTCCTGTGGTACTAAAGTGCTATACCTCGCCTCACTCGCGCCCGAGCCTTCATTTCGGTCCTGGCCTCCTTATAGCCTGGTGCTGTGGATTCCACGGAATTACTACCGGGACGCTCAACAAAAACAAAGAAGACTCGCCGACGATCATGAGAACGACCCACGTGATCAGAGAAAGTGACTCAACATTGGGAAGCCGTAGATTACACGATGGATTGTCGTGTGTCTCGGTTCGACGAGCGAGATAGTTCTTGTGACATGCGAGCCGCCGCGTAGGTAGCGAACACTCTGCATGTTGGACACCCCGGCAATGGACCCCAGCGATGTTATGGGGGGTTCACTTTGCTCTGTAGAGCTGCCATTGCCCATTGCTTGCTTCCAAATCTAAATCGCCTCTTCTTTACACCTGCAAAAATGGCCGACGCTGGTAGTCATCCGGTCATTGTACCAAAAATCAATCCTGACGACCACAGCGTGAAGGTTGTACTATGTGGAGCCCTTATGCTGCCGCCAGTCACCATGATGGCCGCTTTGGGCGTCTACGACCGCATTCGATCAAAGACACTCCTCCAAATTGACAGTCTGGTCACTCTGCTTGGAACCGTATGTCACACGATCGCATCGTCTCACACGCGCACACATCAGGTTGACTGTTCGATCGCCAGACTCTAGCCGTCGGAACCTATGCAACATTTGTCCACGCGACGAAACTCGGGTTCGGCAAACACATGAAGGGTTTGATAGATGCTCAGCTCGAGCCCGTCAAAAATGTTAGTCCTTCGTGCTCAGCGCCAGCAAGCCAATTCAAGCTAACCAGCGTCAGCAGACCACATTGGCTGCTATGCTTTTGTTCTTCATAGCGCAAGGTTTCGTCATGATGGGTTACAACATGCTCGCGAGGAAAACTGCGCGCAGTCAACGCTTCTTTCACGCCATCGATGCTCTTTCAGGCGTCATAACGGTGTGGACGCTGGCGAATATCGTTGTGGTTGCTATCTGTCTTCCCACTCGCTCCTCGCCACCTGTAAGCATCGGTCACTTCGAACTCAGCTTCTCAAGACGAACGAAATGATAAAATGAGAAGCATTATAGAGTTTTGCGTCATGAGCAACTGATTTAGCTCAGCCGCCTCTGATCGCACCTACGACAAAGTGTCATTGGATCGCAGTATTGGATTCAAGATTTTTGTTTGTTATACACTTGCTCATTGTGGGTTTTCGTTATTCGCGGTTTCTTCTCGCGTCATCATGCAGTTAAAACTTCAAAGAAACTCGTTGTGGCGTGGCAGAGGCAGACTCACATCTGCTCTGCCGCCCATCGCAGCCGCCTAGCGGATTTCAATGGATCCGCCCAGTAATCTCGCATAAACTTATCAGCACAGTCCGCCATCTCATTCTAGCCGGAGCTTCGTCATCGCCTCAGGTTTGGCTCACTTGGCCTTGGCAGTCTCCTCCTCCTCGATGCTGCCAGTGGTGCCGGCAGAGGAGCTGGTGCTCATCTTCTCGAGCTCGTTCTCCTTGTCTTCGGCGGAGAGAATGGGAGCGCCGTGAAGCTCTTCGTCGAACTCGATAACCTCCGGGTCGACGGCCTCGAACTTGGACTTGTAGAGATTGTGGCCAGCGGCGGCGCTGAAGCTGTTGGTGCGGCGACGCGGGTTGGTGGCGTTGTAGTCGTAGTCTTCGAGCTCGGACAGGCCGACAGCACCCCTGAGATGAAAATGTAAGCATGCGTTTGGTCATGGGTAAGGCGAGATAGCAGTGAGCTATCCATCAAAGAAAGATGCTTACCAGTTGCTCTTGCCTCCGCCCTGCTTCTTGGTCTTGGACGGAGACTCGCCGACGTACCCGGCCTTGCCGAAGTACTTGGGGAGGTTGTCCTCTGGGACGGCAGTACCGTTGGCGAGACCGGCGTGGTCACGGTCAGTAGACTTGTGGGAACGGGTCACTAAGGTGGCGAGGTTAGTAATGCCATTGGTTGGTGATTGAGGTGGACAATGGTCAAGTTCATCTCCTGATAAGAGGATGCTGTTTCAGGAGTGCTGGCATATGCTGTGCAAGGGATGATGGCGTGGGTGAAGCTTACTAGTGTGCTTGTGGTGGTGAGAAGAGGGTGTTGTTGATGGTGTTTGGTGTGTTGTGGCGTGCAAGTGGTGTAGATGTGATGGGTAAGAGTGTGGGTGTGAGGGAAGCAGAAGAGGAGGTCGAGGTGAGGTTGATAAGAAGAAAAGAGCTGTGGTTAAGCTCAGCGGTACCTCTGGCAAAGCTTTGCTCGCGTGACCGGCGATCAACAAAGACGCCGGTGTTGTCACGACAGGCAGGCACGACTGGGGCGATGGAGATGATGAGTCGACGCTACTACTGCTACTACTGCGCCTGATGGCGACAATTACGTGGTCTTTTGCGAAGGCGTCTGGTGTAGATGCAATGGCCCAATCTCGGCGATGGCCATCGCTGTGGGCTGATGATGTTGCTCGCCATCGGACGGAGCCCACCATCAGGTCACGCGGACGAGGCAGCCCACCAAGGTTCAGTCTCGGCCTATACCAATGAGTCGACCGCCTGCCTCCTATTGCGGCTCTGCCAGGCGGGTCAGGTACGATGCACGTCAGTCTAGCCAGACATGTTGCCACCAAGTATGACTGCATCTTGTTTACACTGCCTCCCAGGTCCATTCATTCGGCTTGCGTGTGCACTTGTTCATTGCTGTTTGAAGCAATATATGCACCCCGCATTCTACCCCACGCTGACGTAAACCCAGTCTGGCACCTCAATCACGCCGCATGGTGTGCTTATCGCAGCCAAATCCCCAATGGCTGCGCTGCGCCAGGGGTCAAACTCAGCCTAGCGCGTTTCCCCACAATACGCTAGTCCCATCTCGTCTCTATCCATAAAGGGTCGTTCTCGAACACACGAGACGATGACATTATTGGTAATCATGCAACCACCAGCATTGAGCTCCGACATGGGGATTTCTGTCACTCCAAGTACGCAACGGACTCCATAAGCAATAATCAGCAAGCTAACCTCTTGCAATCACCGCATCCCCAAAAGCAACATCGGTGGCTTCGTGGCTTCGGGCTCTCGGGGTTTTGCGGTGCTTCCGCATCAAACACAATGCCCGGTAAGGCAATTTCGATTCGATACAAATACCATGTAGTAAGATCATGTCCGTAAGATATTTCAACAACACCAACGCAATTCAAACAGTCAATTTTCCATTCCACCATCAATTGATCCCAAAGAGCACCACATACTTTTAGATCATCCCCGCCCACAACAATAATCATGTCCAAAGTAATCCTCTACGACATCCCCACCCGTGGCCGCGCCTCTTGCTTCTCGCACAATGTCTGGAAGAATGAGTCAATCAATCGCCGCAGTTGAGAATCAACCCTGACAATCCACACAGCCCGCCTCGTCTTCAACTACAAGAAGATTCCCTACGAGACCGTCTGGCTCGAGCACGCCGACATCGAACCAACCCTAAAATCAATGTATGTCCGTCCAAACACACTTCAACTTCAACCACCACCATCACCAACACTACAATCAAACCAAACCCAAACCTAACACCATCCCAGCTCCGCCCCACCAACCCTCTCCCCAAATGACCAAAAATCCTACACTGTCCCAACAATCCTCCTCTCCAGCAACGAAGCCATCTCCGACTCCATCGCCATCGCCCAATGGGCGGAGCAGAACCACCCAACACCCACCCTCTCCCTCGAAACCACACCCCACGCCCTGGCCGCCCAGAAAATCGCCACCGCGACCTTTCCCCTGATCCCCGTCTTCATGCCTCGCATCCCGCGCACCCTGCTCCGTCCCTCCTCAGTCCCGCTCTTCAGCACCGCGCGAGTCGCCCGCTTCGGAATGCCTCTCGACGAGCTCGAAGCGCAGCGCGGCGGGGAGCAGGCGTGGGAAGCGGCGAAGCCGGGGCTCGATGAGTTGGAGGCGTTGGTGAGGGATTGCAAAGTCGACGAGGGCCCGTTCGTGCTGGGATCTCGAGTGAGCTACGCGGATTTCGTAATCGTGGCGGTCCTGGAAGGGTTCAGGCGAGTCGGGCAGGATCTGTACGAAAGAATCGCGGAGGGGAGGGAGGGCTTGAGGGGAGTGTGGGAGGCGTGTGCGGAGTGGTTGGAGAGGGACGATTGAGAGGGAAGATTGAGAGGGAGGAGAGGGAGCGTGTGCGCGGTGGGACTGATCTTGTTGTTGGTAGTAGGAGTTTTGAATCGAGATTGTTCGTGTTGTAATGGAGAATCTACGAAATTGTTCTCTCGGACCCTACCCCACCGCACCCCCATTTTGCCTTTTTTTCCTCCCAGGCATTTGTCCAAGGCGTTTGTCTGATAGCACCGCATCCACACCATGAACGCCATCGCTATGCGTGGGAGAAAGAAGAGAAAGAAAGAGAAAAAAAAAAAAAAAGAGAGCAGACTGATCAAGAGAAGACCATAAAAGACAACCACAAAATAAAGATTACGAAAAATGAATGAACACAACAAACCCAAATCCTGATAACAGGGACGAAGGTCGTCGGGATGAAAAACGAAAACAGAAATTCGCAACGACAGTCTCACTGCCTCCAACCCTCAACACCGCCAGTCTGTCGCCTCCTACTCCTAGCATTCGCAACAGCAGCACTCGACCTCGACGCCGCGCTGCTCGGCGCATGCGTCGGCGTCTCCGTCTTCTCCGGCACAGGCGACGTAGCCGCCATGCCCAGCCTGCTCGGCGCGCGGCGCGAGCCACTGGCAGGCGCAGGGCT
>LJJI01000281.1:0-42648 GCA_001553865.1 Cladosporium sp. BSL10
GAGGATCGGGAGCCGCAAGCGGCTCCACGTAGCAACATCCGCGAAGAGAAGGGAGGCACAAGACATGGAGCATTTCCAGATGTACAAAGTATAGAAGACAGCAAGGAACCGGACGCGCCGCTTGGAGAGTCAATCCCGCAGTCTAGC
The DNA here is from genome assembly GCA_001553865.1 of Cladosporium sp. BSL10. Taxonomy (NCBI): domain Eukaryota; kingdom Fungi; phylum Ascomycota; class Dothideomycetes; order Cladosporiales; family Cladosporiaceae; genus Cladosporium; species Cladosporium sp. BSL10. The sequence continues at coordinate 148 of LJJI01000281.1, forward strand.
ACGAATCCGCTCTTCCCTCCACTGCCATTGTGGGGACCGCCGACACCACTACGAACGCTACAATGCTTGGTCTTTCGCATCTTCAGCGCAATCGGATCTTTCTGTTTTCTTTTGACCATCGTCGCTGGTGCAGTCTTCACCAGTGTCCCGAAAATATGGCGGCGGATCAGATTCTGGATGCTGTTGCAGAACCCCGACGCTCAACGACCGTTTTGGGAAGAAGAGAAGAAAAGAGCAAAAGAAAGGAAGGCAGCTGAAGAGGCATGGCTCAAGAGGAAACAGTCGAATGGTACAAACACGCCTGCTGTTGAAAAGGCGGTCTCGCCGGACACGGGCTACGTTCCCACTGAAGGAGGGCCAGACCCTTTGGTCGCCGACATTGGATACTATGCTAGGCGTGTTGGGTTGGATGCGGAAGTCTTCGATGTCCAGACGGAAGATGGCTTTGTGATCGATCTCTGGCATATCTACGACCCGCGCGAGTACACTCCAGTGCCTCCCGAGCATCACCGAATGGGTGCACCAAACCTTTTCTCGCGAACCAAGTCCAGCGACTCTACTTTTGCTGAAGCACAGAACTCCTACCCGCCGAATCAGAAGAAGTACCCTGTTTTGATGATGCATGGTCTTCTTCAATCCGCAGGTGCATACTGCTGCAACGACGATGATAGCTTGGCCTTTTGGCTAGCAAAGTCCGGCTACGACATCTGGTTGGGCAACAATCGTTGCGGATTCAAGCCAAGACACTCTTCTCTCGAGTATGGAGACCCTAGGATGTGGGCCTGGAACATTCGACAGATGGGAGTAATGGACCTACCGGCGCTGATCAGTCGCGTGCTTAGCGAGACTGGCTTTGAGAAGCTCGGATTGATTGCGCATTCGCAAGGAACTACCCAAACGCTTGTCGCATTGGCTAAGGAGCAACGCCCGGATATTGGGGAGAAGATCTCAGTGTTCTGCGCCCTCGCGCCAGCTGTCTACGCCGGACCTTTGATCGGCAAGATCTACTTCAAGATCATGCGTGTGATTTCTCCGACTCTTTTTCGTTTTATCTTTGGCATACATTCATTCATCCCGCTCATGATGGAAGCACATGCCACCCTTCCAGGCAATATTTACGGCTTCCTCGGCTACATGGTCTTCTCTTTCCTCCTGAACTGGTCAGACACCCGCTGGGATCGCGCGCTCAGGAATCGCATGTTTAAGTTTGCGCCAGTCTACGTTTCTGCAGAAAGCATGCGTTGGTGGCTTGGGCGTGAGTGCTTTGCGAAGCAGAAATGTATTCTTGCAACTCGCGAGGAAGGCCAGCTAGAAGACAAAGAAGATGAGGAGGACGACGAGGTCATCAGGAAATTCTACATCGACCGCGAGCCATACATCACTGAGCGGAGAAAGTTACAACGTAACCTTTCATCATTTCATTGCCAGCAACTCACCCACCAGCATCACGATAGGCAACGCGGCAAGTACTCTTGGTACAACTCACAGTTTCCTCCTCTGGCACTCTGGGTCTGTGGTGCCGATGATCTGGTCGATGGTCGCAGGTTATTACGCCGTTTCGACAGAGGTCGGGAACCCGAGGTGCGAATCGTGCACAAAAAGATCATCGAAGGCTACGAGCATCTCGACGTGCTTTGGGCAATGGACATGATAGAGAAAGTGGGCAAAGAAGTGCGCGAGGTCATCTGGCGCACTGCCAGTTTAGAAGATAGGGCACGCTGTCGCGTTCCTCTTGGTTGTGAAGCAGAGATTGAGGTGCATCCGGACGACGCTCCCGGACAGCAACGGGCGCTTCGCGCAAGTATGTCTCGCCTGCCCAGCGCGGCACGCTTGGGAGGTAGGAAGAGAATGGAGTCCATTTCGGAATCGCCGGACAGAGTGCAAGAGAATGGCACAGCTGGCTCGCCGCCAGCCACACGTATGGATGCGACCAAAGGCGAGTGGGAAGAGGACGAGCAGGATGGACCTCAGACGGATAGAGAAAAAAAGAACACAATGATGAAGGACGGCTTCGAGGAGGAGCGCTTGGAGAAGGCCGAGGCGGGAGAGGAAGAGGGGGTGGTGGCTATTGATATGGTTCCCGAGCCAAGGTTCACTGATCTCAAAGAGAAGGAGAATCCGCTTGGGTGATGGAAGTGCTGTATTGCAAATGTATCGCCGCTAAACAAAATTAAGTAAATTCTCTCACAGGTCTATCCAGAGACTTTCAGTGTTGATGGATACTTTCGACCATACCAGATGTTCAGCACTCTTCACGGGACAATGGATTGCATAACTAAGTCTCACGAATCTGCCAGCAACTTGATGTAATTCAGCTCAGTCCTATCTTTGCTTGTTTTCCTAATCACGTGCTCCGACTCGTTCGCTCCTTCCCTCGTCGTCGCACTTTCCTTGGGAGCTTCCGTAGGGCGTTTGCTCACAACACACGCTTACGAAAAGCACTCACAACTCTGCTTCACACTCACACCAACGACACCACGGCACCGAGTGCCAATGCACTGCAACCAACGTAGGGTGACATCGCCGACAAGGCACCAACATGGCGGTAAGTTCGCAAAGAAGCATGAGTGTAAGATAAAGCTGACATTCCAGGCCTCATCGTTCTCTGCCGCTCTGCACTTCACTAGAGAGCTTGTTTTTGGCATCCTCGCAATACTGGGCTGCATCATAGTACAATGCCTCATCCTGGCATTTATCCTCCTCTCGAAGGCGCAAGTCCGATTTGTGTTCCTCCAGGCGCAGATGCTGCGTCAACTGTACGGACGCCCCAGTGCCTCTGAGCAGCGCCCGTCGGCAGATGGAAACAGGCCTACAAAGAAGGCTACAAACGTCAAAGGTGATTCACACCTGCACATTCGCATTGAGTCTCACTGACAAGAACAGTCAACCTGCCCGATACAGAACCCTCCTCACAAGCACAGCCAGCGGAGCTTCCGACTGCAAATACCACCCCACCAAAGGTAACACCCACCCTCTCTGAGACAGCAATCTGGCAAACAAAGGCACTGGTTCCACGTAAGGTGGGCGGCAGGCGCCCGTATGCTATGAAGCAGGTCGATGTCTTGACTCCAGTAGGTATCTCCCCACCAGGCCTCGGGCCGCCGGATCCTGCAAGATTGTTGGCTCTTGATACGGCCTCGAACTCCATTCACAAGAATGCTGAAGATGGGTCCGTGTCGGTCTTGGCTGGTTCTCCTACAGATACGCTGAAGGCAGGATGCCAAACTGAGGCGACCGCGAAGTCTGACCGCTTTGGATTTTCCTTCACGCCCACTTCTGTGGAGCTATACGCTGGGCTCGAGACAAAGCATAATGCCAACAAAGCGTCAACGACGATCTCCGAGCACATTCAGAACTCCTCAGGGTATATCAACAAGCGGCTGGCAGAGGATTTGAGAACCGGACCTGTACGTCAAATCGCTAGGCGCTCAGCTATTAGGAAGGTCCAGCCTGCACAGATCAACGGTAAGGGGGTGTTCGTGCTTGTCTGAAGTGTAGCGCTGACATTCTTACAGATGTCTACACGCACAACGATGCGAGACCTGGCCCTTCCGTTGGCACGCTTGAGTCTTCCAACTTTGGCACTACTGCAGCAATCTCTAAGAATGTCAAGCCCACCGATTTCGGTGAACTCCGACATAGGTTCATCGATACCTCGCTGCTCAAGAAAGCGTCACACAACGAACCCCAGCAGACTCTGCCAGCTAAGGCAAAGCCACTGACCCCAGAAGAAGCTGCTCGCAAGGCGCTGATGACTGCGTTCGAGGAACGCGAGTCATCTGGAGTACAGCTCAACACAAACTACTCCATCCCTGGTGCATTGGAGTTCGATGAAAAGGCCAAAGCCTACAACATAAGGCGTTCACAACTTGCTACGCTCATGCCCCAGGGAAGGCTCAGCGATGAGGACGAGACGATGTTTCCACGGCTTTCTGTGAAGGACACTTTTGAGCCGCAGGTATGCGAGAGCACATTATCATTCCATTGAAAGTATCAGACTGACAGCTTGACTAGATCTCTGCCGTCTCACGCAGGCCACGAGAGGAGCTGAATGTGTTGCCAAGCCCATCAACTTCGAGTGAAGAAGAAGACGTCCAGCGTCAATCTCGCGAAGATCCGGGCCCGTTGGTTGCGAAAGCATCGCGCGCGTTCCAGGTCTTACTTCAAGCCACCAGGAACATGACGAGCGAATGTCCGAAGTGCAATAGCAAATTCTGTCCAGAAGGATACGAACAGCGCACCGGCAAGTTGAAGCTCAAATCGGCGAAGGATCTCTATCTAAGGAGCCGTAGCAATGTTATGAGCTCCTATGAGAATGACGAAGTGCCGGAGTGGGTGTTGAAGCAGCTGCCTGAGATCAAGGAATGTTGAACGCCGCAGGGTTGCCACAACAGACGGTCGAGCGAATCAGACTGGCTGAGTGACTTATCTGTACGGAGTATGCCAATGCTCAGTACAATCGTTTGTCCCTGTGGCAACTAGCGCATGGGACATAATCAGGCGAGTGCTCTTCTCTTCTACGTGATGATTTGAGTCTGAAGGAGTCTGAAGGGATAGCGAGTACGTATTCTCGCTTCGTCAAGAATTTGAACACTCAACTCCGTCTTAGTCGATTGGTGGCCTTGAATCTGTGGAATATGCATTATCACCTTTTCAACCCGATTGATCGTGACTTGAACGAATACAGTGACGTGCAGTGGTCGAGCTTTACATCGATCCTGCCAAGCTTCATATGGAGCCCAAAAGGTCGTGGTGCGGCATGTGTATGTGCTCGGCCCAGGAACTGAATGTCTTGATGGAGAAATCGCAGCCCACGTGTACACACTGTCTTTGGCTCGAGCTCGAGCTGCTGGCAGAACGCAGCTTTAGGTTGCGGTGACATGCATAATAAGGACAGTGGAATTGACGCTGTAACACTTCATCCTCCTTCTCCGGTGATGCCCTCGGATCACTCTCGCCACTCGCGGTTGGGGCTTGATGTTGCGAAGCTGCAACACCGCGAGAGCCGTGGAGCGACGCTTCTGCTACGTTCGTACGAGTGGTGTTTCGAACATCATCATCAGCTTGTCGTGTAGTCTCTTCCATGACCATCGATCCGGTCTCGTTCATCAACGCGTGCGTTCGAGTATATGCCTCTTGCTGCAGCGTTTGCATTGCTAGGTTTCTTTGCAGGTGCGCTCCAATCTGATTGAGCCTTCGGGTTGCTGCCGTGCGTGCGAAATCCAGATCCTTCGCTATGACTGATTCGCTTGCCAATTCATGTTTCGATGTCGACTCGTCTGCATCGATTGTGCTGGTCGCGGCAATTTTGCCAATCTCGTCAGATTTGGAGCCATATGAGCCTTCCTGTCGTTCCAACGTATCCCGTAGAGAAGTGAGGCACGTAGTGAACTCCGATTGAAAATCGTCCAATTGCTGGAATCGCTCAAAGTCATGTTCTGCCTTCTCGCGATAAATTTCGTCGGTCTCGTTCCTGAAACTGCTACCTCGAGCATAGAGTCCTGGTCTTGCTTGTGCACTTCCGCTCGATAGACATTCAAAAGAAGTTGAAGCTTGTGAGGAAGTACCTGCGTACTTGCTGTCCCGTGGATCTTTGAGTTCAAACGTTGCGCCGGATAGAGTTGCAGAAGCTAGGTCTTTCGCCGACCTTGCTACTCGATGTGGTAGTGTTGTTTGTTGCATTGTCGACTTGAGGCTTTCAGGCCACTTTCGATGCTTTAATGGTATTGCTCCGGGCGCGGTAAATGCAACTTACTAGTTTCCGCCATCACAAAAGGCATTTCGTCGAACATTTTAAGGCTTCCGGCTTCGGTCCGACCGGCAATGATGCGGCGAAATAGTATGCCTACTTTTGTGCATAAGTTTACGTGTAACTCTATACCTGTCAAGTCAACATCACCAGATATCAAATATACCTGTGGTGATCTTTACGCCTTTCTAAGCTGACACCCTATAGATTTCTTCTTCACGTTCCTGTCCGATAAACGAGATATGCATCCGAATGTGCTGACATCCTCAGATCTCAGGCTTCAGCCAATCTAGGTTGCATTTGAACTTATGGCGACCCATTTCTGGCTGACGCATGGCCACAGTTCCTGGTTGAACTCGCAATTGCGATAGAGCAGATATCCAATTCTGAAGGTAAGAATAGAAGAGGAGAACTCGCCTCGACATAACTAGACTACTCGCTGAGCGTTTAGCTTGTTTGCACTGCGAGTGTCTCGCGGGAGTGAGCGATCATTTGCCACTAATGACACTGCTAAGCATTGAGGCTCACCAGTTCGGCACTTCTCAATAGATGAAAATTGCTCTGCAGACCAGGATGAAAGCAGATGGCCGCGATGTGAACTCGAGCCATCGTGATGGAGACATGCTAGCGACCCAATGGTCAGCGCGAGGTCGAGGCTACGAAGCGCGTGTTGGCAACGTACATAGCGGCATATTCCATGCCTAGATTCCATCTTGGCCGCCTGCGCCGTGAATCCCGTGATCCGAGCAGAACGACAATGTGCATGTGATAACTGTTCTTCCTGGTTACAGGAGATCTGGAAGCCAAGGGGGTCTGTCATCTGAAACGCACAGTGGGTCTCGGTGCAGCGCAGCCGAAGCAGCAGCGATCTTCAGACAGCGAACGGTAGACTACTACAGTACTCCTGAAACCCGGGATCCACGAGCAGACTGCCGCCGAACCATCCCTGAAACTTGCAATATATGTTGTGAACTTGCCAAAAATCGATGGGGGGTATCGCGACTGACGATGTGGCGTTCGCCGTACCGTCGGGTGAATCTACACGGGTGTGTTATTGACAGCCGTATGGGATCGCCCGACAAAAAGACACTTCCTCATAATCCACCTCTCCGACGAGTCAGTTCTGAGGCGGATCAACCACTCCTTGCTTCCGCGTGAGCACCTTGGGACTGCACGCGCTTCAAAGTCCGGAACCAGACCAACCACAGACCCCTGGGTCTGCTTCGATCTCTGCCTTGAACCGTACTCCACCTCTAGGCGGTTGTCCGATAGCTCACATCGCCTTATTATTCGCTGACACAGACCTCTAGTCTCGACGTTTAGTCTTAGCATACCCAGCATTCCGAGCATTGCGGGTCTGCATGTCTCTGGCCTCCTGGTCACTGCCACCTGCTAGCGATATGTTTCATACACCGTTAACATAGAATCCACCAGCGGTCGATCTCAACGATGTATAAGATCCCTTCCTCCTGATGACCCATCGCCCATGGTTCTTGCATTCGTAAGATATCGTCGTCCATCTTTTGCTTTTCGTTTTTATCATTGATCCGTCGAGCCGCTTGCGCGCTCCATTCATTCTTTACAAAAGACACCGTTGATCGGGTCGCAAAAATTCTTTCAACATTGAACTGCAACATTCATATTCCAATTTTTCCAACAAGCCATCAATCAACATGAAGTCGACCTTCCACAGCGCTATTCTGGCTTTGGCCCTATCAGTCTCTGCAGCACCAGTCGAAAAGCCCACAACTTCCGGCAAGGACATTCACCAAACCTCACCACATGCTTCTGGAAACAAGCCCCCGAGCGACGAGTACGGCCCTCCCACTTTCTTCGGCGATGAGTCCAGCCCGTACAAGGGCCCTGCACGCGACAACGACATCAGAGAATCATCCCCTTCGGCCAAACCCAACGGCACCATCTATCCAATCCCTGGCAACTCGACCACCACCTCCACTCCAGCCATCACCACCAGCACATCTCAAAGACTCGACAAGAGATTCCGAGCTGCGTCAAGACTGGTGACGCCAAACGTCAACAACTACGTCGCCAAATCCGGCACGCTCATGTTCGGCATGCAGAACCCGGTCTGCAGCGACGTGACGCTCATCTTCGCTCGTGGCACAACAGAAGTCGGCAACATGGGCACTTGTGTTGGCCCCGAGTTGGCTAAAGCTCTGCGCGACGAGATTCCTTCTCTGAGTGTCCAGGGCGTCGACTACCCTGCCAACTCAGAAGGCAACACCAGGTACGGAGCTTCGGGCGGACCTTACATGGTAAGACTTTCCCTCTTTCAAGCCGGACACAACAAAAGCAACCTAACTAACACCGGACCTCCCAGGCCATGCTCGCCCGCGAAGCTCACAGGCAATGCCCCGACACCAAGGTCGTCCTCGCCGGCTACTCGCAAGGCGCGCGCTGCATCCACGGTGCGCTGGAGAAGAGCGAGCACCCGGTCGACGGCAGCGAGATTGCAGCAGTCGTCGCTTTCGGCGACCCGCTCAACGGCAAGAACAGCTTCAAGCACGTCGACCGCGAGAAGGTCCTGCAGGTCTGCGGCGATTCGGACGGCAGGTGCCAGGACGGCCAGGTCGACCAGTGGGTGCACGGCGGGCACATTTCGTATGGCCAGTCGGCGAAGGAGGTCGCTAGGTGGATCAAGAAGACAGTTCAGTAGGACGAGAATCACTGACACTGGATGTCTTGTGGCTCGCTCTTCAGTCCCTTTGGTGGACTTTCATGACTTTCTTAGCAAGACTTTTTACAACTAGAGACGAAATAGAATATATCAATCCATTTATGCTATAAATTTAGAATGCAATCTTTAAAACCGACCAACTATGATTACCATTGAGTGCGCTGGTATTTATTTGGACTTTGCAATTGCTGGGCATATACCTGATTAGCAACCATCTGACGTGGCGAGGAGAGACATTCATTGCGGCGCCGCTTGTCGCCCGCGCACATGAAAACATTGAGTTAAGAATGTTTTTTTAATGTATATCTCATCTATCGTAAAGACTTCGTCTCGCGTAAAACACTGCTTCTCACCAATCATTACGTATGTGTTCAAACCCCGTGTTTCCGCTCGTCCTCTACTTCCCGTTAACCTACATTACCCAACTACACAATTTTCCAAGGGACGGAAGACGGGAGACTGGATCATTCGGCAAGCACCATGCGCAACATCGCCGTGAACTGCTCCGACATCTTCGGCAATTCTGTAATTGGCGGCTTGATCGGCTCTCCAGCAGATCGCTTCAGCAAGTCCCTCTGGCGGCCTCTCCTCTTCCTTTCTGCTTCGATAGGGTCGCCGTCGTCGTCGTCTTCGCTTTCGCTTTCCGTGTCGTCGTCGTCCGCCATGTCCAGATCTTGCAAGTCCATAGCGTTCAATCCAAAGTCGCCAGGCTTGAAAGTGGACGCAAGACCGCCCATGCCGTTGCTGGTGTTAGCGTCGCCGCCAGATGCCATTTTCTGGCGCGTCTTGTCCTGGTGCCACTTTTTGCGAGCCATTTGCCAGCGGATGAGAGAGTTGATTTCCTTGACGACCTTGTCGCTGTCGACGAGCTTCATGTCGAGGGCGCCTAGGAATAGAGCGTTCATGTCTAGTTTACCGCCGGCGGGTCCGTTGCGCAGGAAGTCGAGGATGTTCTCGATCCAATTCATGAGCTTGTCGAAGAGGCCGTTGTCGTGGAGGTGGACTTCGTGCACGAATTTGTACAGGTCTTCCTCGTGGCGGGCACAGAGATCGATGAATGACTGTACTGTCTGGTTGGGATCGGCGCTGACGTCTTGACGTTGAGCACGTTCGATGGTTTGGATGGCGTCGTCGACGAAGCGTGCGAAGTCTGTTACGCTGTTGTAGACGTTGGCACTCTTGTACACCCGGACGAGAGGCTCGTAGAAGATGGTGAAGAGGTCGCGGAAGAGATAGATTGTTGTAGGCTCTTCAATGACCTCGAGCATCATCTCCTTGTCACGCTTGCGAGTGTAGAGTTTCAGCAGCTGCTTCAGACGCGCGAACAGCTCTGCGCCAGAACGCATGGACTCGTCAACGTGTTCGACGGCATTATCCCAAGCCACGTATGCGTTGAAAGTTTGTCCAATCTGCTCGGGAGAAAGCTGTGGGTAAACCTCGTCGGTCTGCATGATCTTGACAAGAAGGTCGACCTGCTCAGCTTGCGCCTCGCTCCGGATAACACTCTTCTCTTCCTCAGGCATGTATGTGAAGGTCTTAATCTTCTCACAATAGATGCTGTTATCGATCTTCGCAGTCAGCGTCTCGATGGAACGCTGGATGACCCTCACGCCGTCACCAATAGCAAAACCGAACATCCGTTGTAACAAGCTCTTTGCGCCGAGTGGCTGTGCCATGAAAAGATCCAGAACTCCCTTCATTACTGCTGCAGGGTTGGTGAATCGAATCACCTGCTTTAGTGTGCCGTAGGGAACGAGACCATGTATCTTTTTAAGCTGCGCGAACAGCTCTGGACTGTTGTCTTCTGCCAGGAAGAGGTGATACAAGGTCGCAGCAACTTCAATGCGCAGCCACTCACAGACTTTTTGGTACTCAGGCTCCAGTTCGCCGATGCTGTTTTTGATTTTAATCTCAGCGAACAGATTCCGTAGCCCATTCTTTTCAATGACTGTCCTTCGGAAACCCTCCATGTGGATGTCGAGCTCCTTCGCACGCTGGCTGGCGATCTCGAAAAATCTCCGTTGTTCTTCCATTCGTCTCTCGTCCATCTCCTTTCGTCGTGCTATGTCATCCAGCTCATCATTGGTTAATTTTGTAGGGTCAGCTGTCAGGAACTCGGACATTGCCTTGCTGTTGGCGATAGTCTCGTTTTGAAGGAAGTTTCGAAGGAAAGCTCTTAGAGACACCCGCTGGTCTTCTCGTATCAACATGTGACCTGGAGCTGGCGAAGCAGACCTGGGTGTAGCACCGGTCGCCAGACCAGTACTCGAATCTATGCTTGGGCGAGGCGAGGCAGTACTTGGCGTTAGTGAAGGTGCACGTTTGTGAGATGGCGTGCTGCTACCACCCGTCCAAGACGAAAGATATGAACGGAAACCACCAGACTCTTGGACTGGTTCGGGAGGCGCTAAGCTAGGCGCCAAAGTTGAAATCGAGGATGCGCTTGAGGCGTCATCGTCGTCTGCACTCGTGAACAGAGATGAATTCTTGTTCTTGCGCGGTAGAGGCGGAAGCACTTTGCCAGGAAGCTCCTGTCGTAGTTTCTTGTGCATCTTTGCAAAATCTCCAAATCGACGAGCAATGTGAATCTCGGGTCTGTCCTTTTGCTTTACCCGTAACAAAAAGCTAGCATGCGAATGTTTCCTGACATGCCTCTTCTGTGTAACTGTGCGTACTCCCTCCACATTCACATCCCATCCGTTGATCTCGTTGCCTTCTGGTTGATTGACTACCAATCCATCGGCATTCGCACCGCGGTCCACAACTTCCATCTCACTGAAACGAATCCGCTCCTCATATCCTGACGCAGTCGGTATTCCAGAGACCATCATTAGCTCCACCAGTTTCGTCGCCTTGGTCGCGAGCTTTGATCTCTTAGTTGCCTCTGATCGATCCTCCGATCCAGAGATGTGCTTATTGGCAAAGCTCTCGAGGAAGAGCTGCAGCTTGTCCTGCCAGAACTCCTTCTCTTGTGCTTGGTTCAGGAATGGAAAGTTGCGCACGAAATGTACGAAGATGAAGCGCAGCAATGGTAGTTCCGAGTCCTCCGGCGCAACCTCGCCAGCGTCTGACAGGAAGGGCGCGCCAAAGCGACGCAGGGCGGTGGGATGTGATAGCTCGCGGATCTCCCATTGTGTTTGCTGGCTGATCAACTCGCGCTTCAGGTAGTGCTCCTGCTTGCCGGTCAAGACGGAGCCGGGTGGTGGTACAGACATCTTGGAGTTGTATGAAACGGCGGAGTGCAGGCGCTGTAGTTGCTGCCTGCGTTGCTCCTCGGCGTCTGGTGGGGCCAGAGTTTCCTGTGCGTCTACGAATGGTGTGATGGTCTCCATGGTGTCTGTCCTCTTAGGGCGCGCCATCTCTGGTGATGGCGGTTGTTGTGGCGGATTCGAGGCGCGGTTGTTCGGAGTGAGTTGGACTCGTCTGCCATCGAAGGTGGGGTAGGAAACGGGATCGCTGCCGATGACGGTGGGTTGAGGATTGCTACTGGAGGAAGCCATGGTGGCGGCGGTGGTGGAAAGAAAATACAGGAGAGACAGGAGGCAGCAGCGAAGGACGCGGGCACACGGCGGAGTCAAGAAGAAGAAGAAGTCAACGGGCAATAATGCTAGACATACGCGGCTGGTGGTATGCAGCTAACTTTAACTGCCCGGTGCATCTGCTCTGCGGGCACGCGTCGATCGGGGCTGGTGAGTAGTGGCACGCATTGACGTAAGCCTGGACATGACAAGGACTAGAGACTGCGCCAAGCGGCAAGACGCGAGGCGCATGCTACCTCTTGTTCGTCACCAGGATAATATCGTTTCATTCCATTCTCGCTGCCGAACACTTGTTGGCAGCAGCTGTAGTGTATCATTGCTATGTACCACCGACACTGCTGGTCGGTGTGGAGTGAGACAATTCTGCCCTCCCTCCAAACCACCCGCCCGTGCCAGCCTCGAGATTCTTTCGTACCACCGACAAATCACATCTCATCTCCGCAAACAAGGGACCCTCTCCATCAATCACCGACTCCATCGGCCTCAGCCCTACTGGGCTGTACACACCAGCGCCAAGGCATCGTCATCAACGCCCCCGGCTTCGCATCGCCGCCTCCATGGACTATGCGAGCACTCGTCCGCGGCAGACATCCACCTTGGCTCGAGACCAATCGGCCTGTGCTTGCTCGAACGGCAGAGAATGCACTGAAGGCTTGCCCACATGATGCGTCGGCCGTATTCTCTACGCGCGCCAGTGCTTGCAGTCGGTTGCGGCGGGCGGCGCGGCAGTATCGGCGGGCTTGTGAAGGGTGAGTTGCTATTCGATGGTGCTTGGTATATTGATGTCCTCAGAGCCTGAGTGTGTGGTTGTTTTTGGCGAGTTGCTATTTGCTACTCGCTGAAACGCTGTCGATGAAGTCTAATCACCAAGGAGCAGCAAACCTTGATAAGCACTTGCGTAGCTTCAATAGAGGCTGCGGGTCAGTTCAGTTCCAAATATGGACTGAGGCGACATCATTACCTCGTCAAAGACTTCGAGGGTGTCTCTCGGCGGCATGCAGACGCAAAAACCTGTGGGTCATAGTACCAGGGAGATATACAGCACATCGGCAGTGTGAGGTTAATATCTACATCTCATGCGTATCAAGTGCAGGAAGTCCATATCAGAAGCCTGAATCATGCTAAATCAGAGGGCATGCGGTCAAAGTCAAAGAAGATGGAATACAGTGGACAGTGATGGCGCTTCATCCATCTCCCAATGAAGTGGGTTGATCCTTTGTCGCTTTAAAGCACATCACCGTCTTGAGTCGGCCCCCTACCCAAGAAAGTCGGCAACTGTAAGCGTGACATGCAAGTACTTGCTCTCCGTTGCACAAGGAGCGACAATCAATAATCTTGAGGACAAGGATATCTCGAGCATAGCTCGTTGTGCTCTAGAGAGACGTCGACTACCTTATACATCGTTGGGTTGATCGCTAAATGGAGGATGGTAGATAATTTGTATACGGTCAGTCCTGATGTACTAAGAGCGGGGCTCGAAAGAAGTGATTAAGACGCGATAAGGAGTCTCGTGAGGGGCTCAGATCAAAGAGTACCAAAACTGTCCCTCCTGGAAACTTGGAAGAAAAAAAGAATACAAGTGAGTGATTGGCGGAAACAGAGAGAAATGCACGCCACGGCAATGCACAAAGCTAGGAGATTCTACCTTATAACCTGTAGGATGTTCCCTCCCGGAGTGACCAAACCCAACCATAAACAAAGATAAGAGAAAGAGAAAGAAAAACCGAATCGCTAGCTCGCTGCTCATAACCATAACGCTCAATAACGCATCAAAATAATCTCAAAAATCACACCTCGTGTCGACTAGTATTTCTTCTTCGCTTGGGCTTGTCTGGCCATCGCTTCAAGCTTCTTCTTGCGGTCGGCCTTTTCTTTCCTCAGCCTCTCCTCTTCTGCTTGTGCTTCCATGTCTTCGCGTCGAGCCAGGCGAGCGGTTGCGGCCTCTTCACGCTCAAGATCATCAAAGCCACCCTCCATGTCGTCCGAATCGGAATAGTAATCTTGCTCGTCCTCGTCTTCAGCATCAGACAGATCTGACCAAGAAGCATATCCACCGTACTTGTCCTGTCCACCGAATTTGTCCTTCTGTTTGACGGGCTGGACCGGCTTCGCGGGATCCTTAGCACGCATCGTGCCTGTATACGCCACCTCCACCGGTTTCCGCATCGTGCCAGAGTATCCAACTTGCACAGGACCCTTCTTTGGCTGTGACGATGGTTTGCCATCTCCTGGTGTGCCACTCCTGCTCCTGCCCGCCTGTTGAGCCATTTTGCCTTTCAAAGGCGCACCCTTTGCCTTTTGCTTCTCGGCCGCCTCCTGCTGCTGCTTTCGCTCCCTTTCTCTTCTTGAAAGCTTCTCCACGGGTTTGTGAACTATGTTGATTCCTCCACTTGCTTTGTTCGCTTGCTGCGCTGCTGCAGCTCTGGCCAAGGTTGCAGCAAATCCTCCTTTCTTGGGTGCAGGTGCCGCTGCAGAAGCGGACGTGGAAGCTGTAGGGTTGCTGGAGCCGGCAGTGGGTTTTGCGGGCGCATTTTGCGTAGGTCGAGGTTTTACGGGGTTCGTTGTGGTCGCAGCAGCTCGGGCAGTGCCTTTGTATCCGGCCGTAGCAGCCGGTGCAGGCTTCGTAGTATTCGATGTGGATGCCTTTGCGGGCAAAGAATTGCGAGAAATAGCGGAGTTCGAGTCGGTTTTGATGGTCTTCGGTCGGGCTCCAGGATCGCTGTCGTCGGCTTTCCTTTTGAGTGTTGGCGAGCTGTTTGACGAGAGTGGTTTTGTGGCGTTTGCGATCATCGTGGGTCTCGCTTTGGGCGCGGCGGTCGCAGGTGCTGGAGATTTTGCCACAGGCACAGTCGCAGACTGGCCATCTTTGCCGACTGATGCGAGTAACGCGGCGAACTGAACAAGTGGCATTAGTGGGTGTGTCGGTGTAGTGCACAGGAGAACGTAAAGAATGACGTACCGACGACATGGTGCAAGTTTTGATGGTGGTAGTGATGAATGCTGTGCTGCCCCTGGCCCAGTCGAGGCGCTTACAACATAGGAAATAGCTGGTGGTGGTGCAGTGAGGAGGGTCAGAGGCAGTCTTATATATGTGAGGTAGAGCAACAGGGCCTCAGTCTGGTGAACGATGTATGCCTTAGTCACCTGAGGACCCGTCCGGAAACAGTTAAGCGATAGCGGCACGCGGTAGAGGGAAAGTCATGCGCACTCCCACGAAATCAGGTCGATTCTCTATACCTCAACTATACTTAAACCTCAAGCGATCACTGGTGTTCATGCTAGGCTATCGGACCATGCTTTTGGCAAATTTCTTCTAGCCGAAGCGTAGATGATATTTAGAGAAATTGTCGTAGTTATAGCAGGAATTCGGCAGGGATTTGAGAAGTGGTGCGCATGAATTTCCCCCCACCGTGGGCGGCTCTTGCCATCACGGCAGCGCCAAGACAGGCCACAGGCCACGGTCGCTCTCTCCCAATTCGCGATCTACCGAGAGTTGAAGAATTTCGAACACCACCCCATCCAGGACATCGGAAAGATTCAGTCTGCGCTTGCGCTTAAACGTGATTGATTCTCCTGTCTCTAACCCAACCAACCCAACAGTGAGTACACTCCTGCTTGCGACGCGACCACACAACACACCACTAACGCCTTGCGCCAGACACCGTCAAGATGAAGTACCTCGCAGCTTTCCTCCTCCTCGGCTTGGCCGGCAACTCTTCTCCTTCCGCTGAGGACATCAAGACCGTCCTCAGCTCCGTTGGCATTGACGCCGACGAGGAGCGCCTCAGCTCTCTCCTCAAGGAGCTCGAGGGCAAGGACATCTCCGAGGTATGCAAAAACTCGACATGCGAAATTCGCACAACCCCGCACATGTGAAGTGCTTTTGCGACATGAGACTAACGTACTATCTAGCTGATCGCTTCCGGCTCTGAGAAGCTCGCCTCCGTTCCCTCTGGTGGCGCTGCTGCCGCCTCTGCCGGTGGTGCTGCCGCTGCTGGTGGCGCCGCTGACGCTCCCGCCGAGGCCGAGAAGGCTGAGGAGGAGAAGGAGGAGTCCGACGACGACATGGGCTTCGGTCTCTTCGACTAAGCGCAAACTCCGTCAACGGAAGTTTGATGCGAAATCCTGGTTATGGGACGGCATTTGGTGGAGGAAGGGCGCCAGCGACCTGCCCCAAGGAATGTGGAGGACAAGAGACATGACTGTGTCGTGGACTTGCTGTTCGCAAGAGTGGAAGCGCAGCGCCTGGTTATACGTGAAATGAAACCACCTTCATCAGCCAACGAATGACCGATTACGACCATGATTTTGTCAATATTGTTGCGGACTTCTCGCGAAAAGTTAACAGGCTGCGGCAACGCAAACTGCTCAAGCTGTGACATGGAGTGGAATTGAATCCAGGAATGATGGACATTGCCATTGTACATGTCGATCGCATTAAGTGTGGCTAGACTCGTACTTCAAGTGTTCATAGATGTGCATTTAGTGGTTACTCCCACTGTTGCCAAAGTGTCGTATGTAGAATTGTGGCGACGAAGCGGAGCAGACTTCTCGCCAATTAGCGCGCCAAGGCTAGTGCGAAATGGACTTTGCTTCTACTTTGCAGCGGGCGCACACCAACTGCTTCAGATCAAGCGACCGCCGACAACTCATTTGATCCGTCAACAGCAGATACAATGGCCGACCAGGACTACGTACGTTCACGCCGACCGCTCATATGAAATCATTGTGCGCAATAATGCTGACTTCCCTCCCAGGACCCCGAGCAGGCTGCCGGTACGACTGCCCTTCGAAATGGATGAAACCCTGTGGACAGGCCACAAAGGGGCGTGGAAGATAGGATATCGGCTGACATGGAATCTATGGTATAGCCCTTAAGGCCAAGAGATCTTTCCGCAAGTTCTCTTACCGTGGCATCGACCTTGACGAGTACGTACAATACCTGGCACACACGCACACTGGATCGGCGCAGTCGCAGACGAGCCCACGCGCACACCATGGACGTCCCGCTGACTCCATCTCTTAGGCTCCTCGACCTCTCCAGCGAGCAGCTCCGCGATGTCGTCCACGCTCGTGCCCGCAGACGTTTCAACCGTGGCCTCAAGCGCAAGCCCATGGGTCTGATCAAGAAGCTCCGCAAGGCCAAGCAGGAGGCCAAGCCCAACGAGAAGCCCGACCTCGTCAAGACTCACCTCCGTGACATGATCGTCGTTCCCGAGATGATCGGTTCCGTCGTTGGTGTCTACTCCGGCAAGGAGTTCAACCAGGTCGAGATCAAGCCCGAGATGGTCGGCCACTACCTCGCCGAGTTCTCCATCTCTTAGTAAGTTACACCGGAAGCGTTTCTGCGATACGGTTAAATGGAATGCTAACAACCACAACAGCAAGCCCGTCCGTCACGGTCGCCCCGGTATCGGTGCCACCCACTCTTCCCGTTTCATTCCCCTCAAGTAGAGGATTTCTCTGGATCGACGGTACTCTGCTGTGTTTCACTGCTTAGTATTAGGCGGATGGATACCCTTTTCCTATGAAGCATATAGCATCGTAAAAGACTGTACCAGCTTCTAAAAAGTTCACTGCATTATTCTCATCTATGACTATGCCAAGCCCGTTTACGAAACAAGCTGAAATATGCTGGAAGTACTTGCATTACACAGTGACGGTGTATAAAGGAGACATTCGCTCGACCTGATCACACGTCTGTAAAAGCAATCCCCACATTGGGTTGCGCAGCTGTATCTGCATGCAGTTGTCCTACATCCATCGCTTCACGATACCTGCGTGGCACACCACTTGATGCTAATCCGTGGTTGCGTGGACCACCGAAGTGTAGGCAAGCATCCCTAGCTATCGATGAAGCCAGTCTGCTAGTGTCATTAAAGATAAGATCTGGGTTGGCCTCGCATGTCGTAAGGCAGTGTGGAAAACTCCATCGGAGCTGTCACCAGAGCCAGCAATAATTCAATGCACGCGTGAGCAAAAGAGCAAGACGTGATCGGCAAGGTCTGGGGGGTTAAAACTCAAGACGGGGGCCTGACATTCATCATAGTGAAATACGATGCATCTAGACCCTCACAGACCATGAGGGCTGCATGATACAACTTGAAGTAGCTCGCGAGCATGATGATCTTTGAGGAGCTGGGCACATAACTTGAATCCAACGGCAACTTGGCGCAACTTTGGTGCGGCACGGAGGCTGGCCGTGCATCAAGCACGAGATATCTGGCACACCCGAATACTACAGTAACAACTACACAATCTGCTCTTTCAATAGAATTATATGGGTCAAAATTCTTACGGCATGCGCATCGTCTATCTATAGACTGTATAGCCAGACACTATCAGGTTACCATGTCTATAACGCCCGATCAAGACTGCGCATGTTTCCGCCTCGCGCCGTTTGTTTCACGCCAACTGAATCGTGAAACCGATGCAACAACCTTCATGCCAGTAAAACAAAGCCCGCTTCAGCCCTGCCATCTGACACGGAAGCGATGCCTCGTAATCGACTCCTCGGAGCTCTGTCAACAGATGTAAATAATCCCTGATCCCAGGCAGATCAACACAGGGTGTTGTTTGCTATACCTTGACGCCACGCATAGCACGGCTCATCACTCAATCACAATTCCAATTCCATTTAAACCCAAAGGTTCATCCTTACAAAACCCAGTCATGGCTCCGAGGTTCCTAGAGCGCATGCAATCTCAAGACAGCATGCAAAAGAGATGGAACTGCAGACATCCTTCGTGGCCACCCGCGTACCAGATCGTGAGCTCAACAAACATGCCATCAGAACCTCTCCCAGCATACCGATCATGTCCACCGCCTCCGGCCTACAGCGAATGCCTACACGATGATTCCGCATCGAGTATCAACCTTCACTCGTTCCCAGAACGCTCGACGGTACTAGTCATCGGCGCCTATACACGCCAGGGAATGCACATAATCGACCGCCTCCTCGACCACCAACACTCAGTGCGAGGCATCGTAGCCAACGCAAGAGAAGCAGCCCAGACGGAAAAGCATTTCGAGGCCAGCCACGGCCGCGAACGCTACCAGCCTTGCATCATTCTCGATCCCACGGCGAGAAACGCTTTTGACACAGCCGCCAGGAATTGCTCGGGCGTCATTTTCGTCACAAATCGCTCCAGTCCTGCCGCAGGATGCGGCGTGGAGACTCTCGCGAAGGTTATGAGCGTTCTTGGTTCGGCGATGGAGGAAGCTCATATGAACCGTTTCGTGTACTGTTATCCTGCCGCTGCTTCGGACGATTTCAGCCAGAGCATGACAAGAAGCCATCCGTCGCTTTCCAGACGGAATGCACCCAGACCAATCGACCCGCCGTCATACGAGATGGCTCGCAGAGGGACTGAGCAAATTCGTCCTGAGGCTGTTCCTTTCTCGGTGGAACTGGCTATCAGGGATTGGATAGGTGTCAACCAGCCTGGCTTCGCTTTGGAGATAGGTAGGTCTCAGAAGGTGCTCCGTCTCATGGTTATCACTCCAATCCGCTAACATATACGAATAGTTACACTTCCAAGCAGCTTCGGAACAGGAGCAAGGCACATACACCATTGAGAACAGACTGTCAAGAACAGTGCTTGGGAGTCGGGTTCGGTTGGTTTTGCTTGTATGACATGAGGCCGAGGAAGAGGCTGCTGGCCAGCTCTCGTGGAATTTTCTTTTGTTGGAAGTCTTGTGGGTGCTCGAGTAGCAGTATCAGAGCATCGCAGGCAGTGCCTCCGCGAACGGCGATACTACGATACCCACTAAAATAGCTGAAGGCGATTGAGATACCCATGGGAGGCAGCAACGTGCTTGTCTATATAGTTGATGTAGATCATTAACATGATGATTTTGGATGAGATCTTAACATGGTTTGGACGAGATGTGATTGACTTCCTGGATCATCATTGAAACACTATCGACAGATAGGGTGATTTGTTCGTGTCATTCCGACGCCGGTGTGCCGCAGTCTGTTTTATCCCACTCGGAAGTGTCTTTCATTTTGTTGCTGTAGATATTTAGGCGTCGGTCAAGTAATAATAACAAATTGCCCAATCATCGTTATTGCATTGCTCTATCTTATCCGATTTGACTTTCCAATCTGTATGAATATTGCATTCGGTGAATTAGACTGTTAACCACACCATTCTCGCATTCCTGCTCATATTTATATGTATATGTTGACACACTATCTTTACCGTTGGGGTTCTTAGGGTTATGTCTCGATCGCTCGGAGAGCTGTGAATGGCGCATGAATTGCGGAAGCTAACGGCTGGACCGATGAGTACGGATTTCGCTCCTACCCGTCCGTAAGGGGGCGGTATTCTGGCATTCTGTTCCCAACATGGGTTTTCTCCATACATCATTTATGGTACCCTCGTGTGTGATTGCACGGAAGTGGGCGATTGAGAGCCGCTTCGTTGATCTAGACTGCTTGTATTAGCCAGGAGAGCCTGCATTCAAGGTGCAGATTCCATGAGACCACAACACCTCTCTCGATGTATCGCCTGGATAGAAATGTCAGCGAGCTATATAGGTGCAACAGAGGTCGATGTTCTGCCGGGGATTGAAGTTTAGCACTGTCGGAACTAAAACATGTTGTCCAAACGAGAGAGGGTCAAACCTACCGAATTTTCTGCGATACTTTCACGACACGACGTGGCTGTTGTATGTGCATTTGGCTTAAAGATTACAGTACTTCGTGAGAAGTCAGGTAGCACGTCGGTGGCGTTCACTCATCGCCACATTCAAGTATCAGTTAAACGGTCAGACGTACACTTCCATCGGCAATGAACGCTCAGAAGAATATCGCACCTCATCCATCATCATTGGTTTCCAAAGAAGGAATATACTACCACGAATGAAGTCATCAATGCCCATTCCATCCATCCATCCAAACATATCATACAATGCCATCAGTCTATACTTCTATACATCGGAGATCCCATCTCGAACAGCCGCGACACAGCGCGCCCAACAGCAAATCTGACATCAGTCTCTCCAGCACCTCCTGTCGCCAAAGAAGCCTCTCGGAGTCCTGTCGCTGACCACTCCATATCTCCAAAGAAAGTGCTCGACATGCTTGAGCTAGAGCCGCCCTCGCCACGTACCGTCATGTTGCTGCCCATCTGCCGCTTCACATTCGCCTCGACCGGAATCGTCCGAGGCGGAACAATGTTCGCAAACACTTCCATCAGCGGCACCTCAGAAAGGCAGAAGATTCGCACGCCAGCCTCGTACGCCAAATCCACCAGCGTGATGAACCGCCTCACAACATCCAATTCGTCTCGTTCAAATCTCCTCAACCCGCTTACGTAAATCGCCTTCGCATCGCGACAAAGCGAGATGTAATCCGCCGAACCGCGATTCGCACGACACAGCTCATCAAATGTCGCCCTCACAAGCAAATCACCAGCCTCCTTATCCCTCGCCGCCAAAACCTCCATTGACCTCCCCCCTGCCACAGCAACTTCATGCCTCTCTAAATTCCCTGTCCCCTCAACCCTCGCCCTCAAACTACCCTCAAAGGCCTCGGCATCCAAGAAGATCGTCTCGATCCTCTCTCCACCAACCCCCTTCAACCGATAATCCTCCCTCCCCTTCACCTCCCAAACCTCACACGCCCTCTCCAGATCTCCAATAAACGGAACGAACAAGTCTCGATTCAACCCGTTCTCGTACAGTCTCCTCGGACTCCGATTACTCGTGCTCACCAACACGCCTCCACTCGCCCACACCGCACCAAACAATCGCTTCAAGATCATCGCGTCCGCGATGTCCGTGACTTGGAACTCGTCGAAACACAGCACGCGACTTTCAGAGAAAACATCCCGGCCGATCTGCACCAGGGGGTCACCGGCGTAGTGGGCTTGCGAGCGCGCGATGTGCAGGCGGTGGTGGACGTCGAGCATGAATTCGTGGAAGTGGATCCTGCGGCGCGAGATTGTCGATGGGAGGGTGGAGGCGAAGAGGTCTGCGATGCGGGATTTGCCGGTGCCGACGCCGCCGTGGATGTAGAGGCCGCGAGGTGGAGGCGGTTTTATCTTCTGCTGTTGGAGAGTTGTTGTTGTTGTTGTTGAAGACAGTAGTTCAGTTTGAAGTAGGGAGAGGCGGTCTACAAGGGCTGATTGGATTGGATCCGGGGTGAGGCGGCCGCGTTGGAGGAGGGAGCGGTAACCTGTTTTTAAGGCTGGTGTGGACATTCTTGGAAACTGTGACTCCTTTGATTGTTTGATTATACTGTAAAGCCAGCAATTGTGAAATGGTCGCGCGTGTTTAGTTTATTTCGTAGTATTGTTCCCCGCCCCCTTATGCTGTGATTAAATTATTGGGCCACCGACTATGGGTTGGTCGCGTGCATTTGAGTAACTCTTGAAAACATGCAATGAGATTCGTGAATTGGTAAAAGCTAACAATATGGTCGCACAAAGCGACAAGGACCGACGCGCAAGGATGAAGTCCATCCTTCGCAAATCTGAAGGTTGAAGTCTGGGCCAATCCCTTGATGACATCATCATCAACAATCAAATCCAGATTCACCTAACCTTCATCAGCTGAAGTACCACCGCAGCCAAAGCCGCAACGACAGCCCACCTTACTCCCGCGCCGGTCGTGCCTTTCGCTCCTAGGCCTACGAACCACCAGATTCTGCCACCTCTGCTGCGACCCTCGCGATCGAAGCCTGGCTTCTTCTCGCTCATGCCTCTGAATTTCTTCAGCTTCTCGTCGGTGTAAGGTGGGTATCTGACGCTGAGCAAGCCTTCCACCCAGCCTGGGGTGGTGGTGATGCTACGCCTGTGGCTGAAGCATTCGAAGCTTGCGCGACCGCGGTAGGCGCCTTGGCCACTGTCTCCTACGCCGCCGAAGGCGAGAGTTGGGATCGATGCGTGGAAGAAACCGTCGTTCACGCTGGCTCCGCCGGAACGGGTTTGTGACAGGATGAGGTCGGTCTCTGCGCGAGTGCCGAAGGGGTAGATTCCCAAAGGTGTTGGGTGGATCTTGTTCGCAGTGGCGATGGCTGTGGGGAGATCGTCGAAGGGAAGGATGGGAATCAGGGGACCGAACGACTCTTCTGCTAGGAGTGGATCGGACGCAGATGATACTTGGATGACAGTCGGCTCGATGTAAAGAGTTGAGGCATCAGATGCTCCACCCGAGAGGATGCGGCCTTTGGTGCTCGCGAGCATTGCAGTGAGACGCTCGAACTGTCTGGTGTTGACGATACGGCCGTAGTCGGGTGTCTCAGCCGATCCAGAAGGATGGAACTCCTGCATGGCAAGCTTAAGATGATGTAAGAAAGCGGGCAGGATTTCATTGTCGACAAGGATGTAGTTCTGGCCGACGCAGACTTGACCAGCGTTCATAAGTTTGGCCCAGAGTAGTCGTCGTGCTGCGAGACGTGCATCGGCATTCTTGGTGATGATGGCTGGGTTGCGACCACCAAGCTCAAGAGTGACAGGTGTGAGTGTTTCAGCGGCTTTCTTCGCAACGATGGTGCCCACGTTCGCGGAGCCGGTGTAGAAGATCTTGTCCCACTTCTGGTTCATCAAGGCCGTCGTTTCTGGGATGCCTCCCTGTACGACCTGGTATGCATCAGGATCCAGCGAGTTCTGAATGATGTGCTGCATGATCCTCGCTGCGTTGGGCGCATTCTCACTCGGCTTCAAGACAGCCGTGCATCCGGCAGAAATGGCACCAATGAGCGGTCCTAGTGACAACTGCAGAGGGAAGTTGAACGCGCCGATAATGAGAACAGCACCGAGGGGATCCTTCCTGATTCTCGGTCTGAGAGCCATGTTCTGCAAATCGATATCCTCGGGCTTTTCATCGCACATAAAGCGCTCCAGGTTCTTCTCCATGAACAAGACATCGTTCAAGAGCCATCCGACCTCTGCAAGGTATGCTTCGTATGCGCCTTTACCCAAGTCGAGCTTAAGAGCTTCCAAGAGTGCAGGCTCCTCATCTTTCAAGCCCCAGTAGAGTGCGCGCAATTGTTTCTGGCGGTATTCGAGGGGTCGCGTGGTGTGAGTGTGGAATTTGTTGGTGATGCGCGTGTGGATGGCGGGGATAGAGTCGACCGGGGTGTTGGTGAAGGGAGGGAGGTCGTTCATCTTGAGATAGATCATTGTCGTGGAATCGCTTTTTCCAGTGCGATTAAGGGGATTATGGGCTCTTATGAAGTGTTGATGGTGTGAGGGTGCTCGTACCCGATGCTAGGAGCTAAGCTAAACGACGACGACCCTGAGGGTTGAGCTGACGAGCTCGCAATCGCGACACCACAACGCGCAGAGATGCCTCGGCAGGTTGCAGTGCAAGCGAGCATGTGCACACAGCAAAACGGTGGTGCCTTCTTACCTCTCTCGGATATACTGGCATCGCTAGCTGCCGGACATAACTCAGCAAGCTATCTGTCGACCATCGCGCTCCGGAGGCTTGCTCGATGGGGACGCATTCACAAGGGGAGGGGTCCATCCCAATCAAGACAGCGATCGTGTGGATATGCCTGGCAGCCGAGATGAACTCAGCCTCTGCTAGTCTTGTCTGCTTGCCTGCTTGACCGACTCTCTTGGATCACGGGCAGAGGTGCTCTATGACGGAGGAGGTGCAACAACGATCGGAGCCATTCTTGTCAGCGCAACATCAAATGGATCAAGTATGCTGACGCAACGCGGCAGAAGGAAGACGAGTGGTATGCGAACGACAGGTCAATCTAGGGCGTGGCGTGGCCGTAAAGGCAGATGCTCCTCCACGGTCAAGTCCGTGGCTTTTGCTGCTAAAAACAAAGCAGCGTGTCCACTCTCCCGCCGCACGCTGGCCTATCACACGCGCGGCACTGCCACAGACCACAGACCCCTCCTGGCGATGTTGGCGATGGGCCTCTTCAGCACGGCGAGGGGTGCTCTGCACTTGTGCAAGGGTGTTTTGTGCTGAGGAATTATTGCCTTTCCTTCACCTCGTGCAGCCCGTGCCGGCTGACTGTCAGACGTCAGCCTCATCATTACACATCTCACGACCTGTCCTATAAGTCTTTCGCTGCAAACAAAAAATTGTTTCGTCTCACCTACCTCTACCATCGACATTCCTCCTTGCCGCCATCCCATCGCTATCTCTCAGGCACTCGTCATTCCTCTAACCGCCCGCCAGCCAGCCAGCCTTACACAAAGCGGGGAGCTCACGCCAGAAAGTGGGACTCGACTCTTCCACACTTCACCCACCACCAAACGCTTCACCGGTTTCGCTGTCTGCACATTCAGCTGCTAGCCGACTAGCTCCTCTCCTAGCTTGCAAACACTACAGGTGTCAAGCATTGGATATTTATCCATCTTATCGCTCAACACTCCAAGCCTACCCTCGAATCCAGCCGTGCAGCTCGCAAATCCTCCCTTCCAATCCTACGACGTAACCCCACGAAACACCGACCTTCATCATGGGAGACCCTTCGCTCGCCGGCCGCAAGGTCTTCAAGGTCTTCAACCAGGACTTCATTGTCGATGAGCGCTACACCGTCACAAAAGAGCTAGGCCAGGGCGCTTATGGTATCGTGTGCGCTGCAAGCAACAACCAGACTGGAGAGGGCGTCGCGATCAAGAAGGTCACCAATGTCTTCTCCAAGAAGATTCTGGCCAAGCGTGCCTTGCGCGAGATCAAGCTGCTGCAGCACTTCCGTGGCCACAGGAACATCACATGCTTGTACGACATGGATATCCCACGGCCGGACAACTTCAACGAGACCTACTTGTACGAGGGTGAGTGAAGTTTTTTTTGGAATTCATTATCAAGACGAGACGTTTGCTGACAATTTCTCCAGAGCTCATGGAGTGCGATCTTGCTGCTATCATCCGTTCTGGCCAGCCTTTGACCGATGCCCACTTCCAGTCCTTTATTTATCAAATTCTCTGTGGCCTGAAGTACATTCACAGCGCCAACGTCCTGCATCGTGATCTCAAGCCTGGTAACTTGCTCGTTAATGCCGACTGTGAGCTTAAGATTTGCGATTTTGGTTTGGCCAGAGGTTTCAGCGTCGACCCTGAAGAAAACGCAGGCTACATGACTGAATATGTTGCAACAAGATGGTACAGAGCCCCTGAGATTATGCTTTCGTTCCAGAGCTACACCAAAGCCAGTATGTGCACAATTGCTGTATACCATAGAAGAGACGCCTCTAACACAACTTTTAGTCGACGTTTGGTCCGTAGGCTGTATTCTCGCCGAACTTCTCGGTAGCAAGCCCTTCTTCAAGGGCCGTGACTACGTCGACCAGCTCAACCAGATTCTGCACTACCTTGGTACACCCTCCGAGTCAACACTCGCACGCATCGGCTCTCCCAGAGCCCAAGAATACGTCCGCAACCTGCCTTACATGTCCAAGATCCCCTTCGCCCAGCTCTTCCCCCGCGCCAACCCCGACGCCCTTGACCTTCTAGACCGCATGCTCGCCTTCGATCCCAGCCAGCGTATTACAGTCGAGCAAGCGCTCGAGCACCGCTACCTCGCCATCTGGCACGACGCCTCCGACGAGCCACAGTGCCCTACCACTTTCGACTTCGCTTTCGAATCCGTCGACGAGGTTCCTGACATGCGCGCCATGATCCTCGACGAAGTCCGCAGATTCCGCCACCAAGTGCGTGCCCCGCAATACTCACAACATGCCCAGCACGGCCAGCAACCCCAGCAAGTGCCTATTCCTGACGGTGGCTACGAGACTCGCAACTACGAGGACCCCAGACCTCAGGAGATGCAGAGCAGCATGATGTCTAACAACTTGGAAGATGAGCTGCGCAGGGGTTAAGCAATCGTGCGTGGGTGGACGAGTTGAGATCTGTTTTGAATGTAGAGGGACGGAGAGAGAGGATGTGAGAGCAGCGGGTCTGCATTTCCTTTTTCTTTCGAGCGAAGCATGTCTTGGATAATTTCGGAGGGTGTGAGTGAGAGATGGAAAGAAGACGATTGCAAAAGCTAGGCTAGGGCTGGATCTTTGCGAGCGGATATTTGTTGTTGCTTCTTTTTCTTTCTTTCTCAGAGGCGAAAACACTTAGCATTGGACTATCGGTTCAGATTGCGAAGAAAAAATCCAAATGAATTCGACGGCTGATTTGAAAAATCCACGACCTAAAGCACATACCCTATCTCGTATTTGGTCCAAGGTCCAAAAAACTCACTCAAATCGCCGTCTCGCTCTGCATAGGCCGACCTGCATCATCGCACGTGTACGCCTTCAAGGCGTCCATATCTCGACATAGGAACCACGCCTGCAGCAACCTCGACGCAGCAGCCCACACCCATCCCTCACAGTCCTGCTTATGATCAACCAACGAAGAGCGCCACTCGACATCGAGAGCTTTGACAGAATACCACTGCCAGCGGCGCGGAGGCTGCATGGCTGGCATGGTGTACTCGAGCAAATTGCGAACGACTTCTTCGTCGACGACCAGGATGTTGTGTCGAGTGAGTCGTATCAGCTCAGCTCAGCTCAGTCATGACGAGCTTGATGCCACCGACTATGGGTATGTGATCTGATGTGTTTCGGTGATCAAATAACACTCGGAGGCGTTGAAGTATGCAGTTGAAATACACATGTGGTCCAAGCAATCTCTGTTGACACAATGGTGGAGAGTCGAAACTTTTCAGAACGGGAGACAAATCTCATCCTTGTCGCACGGTTTTGGCGCGAAGGAAGAGGTGCGAGTTAGCGGCATTGGAGCGAATAGTGACGGACTATGAATGACATTTGGTACGAAAGGGATCTTTCTGCGGATATATGTAGTGTGCGAGAGACACTGTGGTGTTGGTCTTCGTTGTTGGTCAATGAAGAGGATATCAAGAAGTAAGCATGGCCGAAACATAGCTCGGGTCAACTATCGACATTGGAGACGATGCAAAGTACTCAAGTCTTACCGCAGAGCAATCATCTGACGGGTTTTTACATATTAGTGATGCATGAGACTGACTATGGATGTGCGACGAGGTTGTCACGATTATTAAGGAAGAGCGAAGTTTGGAAAGAGTAGCCCCACTGATTTTTGCGCGTTCTCATTCTAACGAGATTAGTGTCCCCGTGTACCTGAACAACGCACATGCATGTAACAAGGATGTGTACTGCATAATTATCACGTTTGAAAATGAAAATGAAATTATTGAGCGCTTGAGATGCTGTGCGTAGTTCTGGTCTTGATCTCCATGGCGAATCCGACCTGGACAAAATTGTCACGAGATGCTGTGGATTGAAGACGCTGAATCGACCGCATCAACAATATCACCTCGATCGACATCCCACAACGGGCTGATTGTTGGGCAGGATCGCATTTACGAGGTCTTTCACACAGTGCCGAGGGCCATCTCAAGGACGATCAGGCGCGAAACCGACGCGTGACACAAACTGACAGCCAGGCATGGCGCCACCAGCAGTACGCACCCTCTGACCATACCATAGACCTGCAAGACTGCTAATATCTTCCACAGACACCTTCGCCTCACAGGTTCCTACCTGGAGCTCGCCGCCAGCCATCCCCAAGCAAATCTGCAAAGCCTTCTTCACGCCTCATTCACAGCACTGCGGTACATCAAGAACAAACACCGGCACCAGCAGGCACCAACACACCACAGTACCCATCACGATCGAATCTACCTCCCTCTGCATCACAGTTCGCGCCAACACCTCGCTTCTCCCTCGCAAAGCCAAAAGAGTCCACCCAGCAGCAAAATGCCGCCACCTCGCCACCACGCTCGACTCTGGCACACGTCCTCCGCCCTCTTCGCCCTCAAGAGGATGTCGAAGAGGCCGCTTCGTCTGACGTCGAAGCAGAAGATACAGAGATGCTCTTGACCACAGAGCAAGATGAAATATTCCAGCCCTCGATCGAGCGAGACTCGGAGCATCAATACCAAAGTGCCACTATCACCACCACCACCACCTCCACCACCACCAGCGAGCTGCCCTTCTCGCCCAAACGCCGCCGTCTAGACTCCGACGTCTCATCACAGCAGCATACTACCAGTATGACCGTAACTCCTCACCCTCGCTTCACACACGCCACTCCGAGCATCTCAGCATCAACACCAGCCGCAGTGTCTCGCCCCTCTTTCCTCCGTCCACCGACACCGCCCCCACCCGGTCCCTTGCCACAAGCCTTCTCGCCCCACCGCCGCGGCGCAGCATTCGTGCCCGGAGGCATGGCATCCACGGTGCAAGCCTGGGTCGTGGCAGCTGGACAGACCGCTGCGCAGGGTCGGCGGCAGACGTATCAATATCTGCAGACGCAGAGCGAAGGTTGGGGTTTCCGCGTGAGAGTCGAGAGGGCTGAGGAGATAGAGGGAGGGAGATGGAAGGTTTTGGGATTGAGGGACAATGGGAGTGGGGAGAGAGTGAAGTGCCTGCTGCTTGGGGAAGGGAAGGGGGATTTGAGGATTGGAGGGACTGTAGGGGTGAAAGGTCTGGGGTGGAGTGTTGATGTTGATGGGGAGGGAATGTGGTGGGTTGGTATTGGGTGGGAGGGAGGTTGAGAGGAGGAGGAGGAGGAGGAGGTAGGTCTGATTCGTTCATACAACGCGGTCATTGATTATTATGATGAGATATCGAATGATTATGACATATTGCTTGTTTGGATTGCCAAGTTGCGATGGGACCATAGGGACGACGAGAGCAATGGCCACGCGCGTGGTGATTGTTATTAGGCATCTGTCTTGGGTTGTGATTGCTGTTTTGAGTAACGCTTCCACGGGACACACGTTGCGTGGATGTTCTAGATGTCTGGGCAATGCAAGGAAGGGAGAAAGAATGCAACTGATTTGAATCCGTCGTGCATGGAATAGAGGTTTCTTTTTCTAGGCGCAACGGTGGTGGCCATGCGAGTGAATGTTGTCTAAGTATGTAGTTATATATTTCTAGGCGTCGAAAAAATATAATAAGCCGGAAAGAGGCTGGGACGCGGTGACAAGGGCAGGAGTCTCGGCTGCGACGTACAGCCAATGGGATCGCCATCCAATAAAGACGACACTCGTTTGAGTCAATGATGACGCCGAACAGGTAGTCGTGTTGACGTATATAATATTGCAATCGGCCGCAGCACAAGCGAATGAGGTGTCTCACCGACAAGTCGCACCCTTCTGCATGACGGATACTGCCTGCAGGAAAGTCTCGGGCTCGCACGCCTGTCGTGGCACGCCACGAGGCTGCCTGCCGGCAAGTGATGTGACAGGACAGTGCTTGGGGTGGCTGGGAAAGTGCTTGCACTTGCATTTTGCATGCAGGCGAAGAAAGATGGTGAAGAGCCTTTTTTCGACCGGGCACATGTCGGCGATTAGGACATCGGGAGCAAAACTCACCCAACACGGTATTATGGAAATGGAATTGCTTGCCTGGCAGGACAACACCGCTCTGCGACGTGCCCCGAGCGGTCAAGGGTGAGTGGAGCTGATCTCCAAAACCAGGATTTTGG
Source organism: Cladosporium sp. BSL10 (assembly GCA_001553865.1). Lineage (NCBI taxonomy): Eukaryota > Fungi > Ascomycota > Dothideomycetes > Cladosporiales > Cladosporiaceae > Cladosporium > Cladosporium sp. BSL10. Next base: position 30,574 of record LJJI01000281.1, read on the forward strand.
GCACGCCCGAGCACAGCGATCCTGTGGGCTTGATCAAGCAGCGGCGGCGGCTGTTTGAGGAGGGCGCCGGGAGGGCAGGACAGACAGAGCTGGGCAGATGCATGGGCACGCAAGCGGAGACGTGAGGCGGTTGTTGTGTGGACGGATGACGGGCGCCCGTTCGCATGCGCCGATGCAGTAGTCACATTATTATTGGTGCTCGCGAGGCTGGCACGTCAGAGGATGGGAGGATAGCTTAGGTTGCAGCAGTAGTTGGCGATGCTGCGATGCGATGCAGGCGAGGCGCAGCTTGGTACATGAGGTGTACATACACGTGGGACAGGGTTGCAGTGAAGTCGGGCTGAGAGCGTTCTTTCCTCTCTGGTTCGCATCACGCGCATTATTGTAAGTGAGGAGCACTGTATTCAATATGCTCTATTACAGTAGTAAACGGATCGAGGCGCGCGGCGATTATTGAAGGACAAGGTTTAGTTGTTAGGGTTTTAGTGGAGCGCACTAAGTAACGGGTTTCCCTTGACGACCGCTCCCCGCCACCGTTTTCGAGGCGGGCGTGGCAGCGTGTGAGCCGGGGCGTTTTCTGTGTCGTCTTATCGTTGCGCGCGGCTGGCTGGCAGTCCGACTGATGAGAGAGCAGCAGTACTCACTACTACTTGCTCACTCACTCACTCGCACCGACAGGCAAATTGCCCTCGCCGTTGCACTCTCGCCCGGCGCATCCTTATACCTTGCCGCTGGACAAACCTGAAGAGATCAGGGTTGTTGGCACAGCACGCGGCTAAGCTCAACTCTCTCTGTCTCTCATCACTTGACAGCGCACCAAGCAAGCGAGGCCAGCCAGCTTCGAATCTCCATCTCTCTCCAGCTCAGCAGCCATCATCCCGGTTGGCACATCGCCTGCCCTGCCCTTTGCCTGTTCGCTCCGTTGAGCCTAGCATCACCCATACAACACCGCAAACACCTTCACATCCTACACACGCTCGCACTACACCGTCTGGAACACCACACCAGCCACTGTACCACTGTTCGTACATCGAACAACGTTCCGCAAACCGCTCCACGGCATCGCCCCGCCGTACCACACTCCGGCATCTTTGTGCGACACTCTGCACCGGCTCGCCTCCCGCGCACCCAACGCCATCCTCGCCGTCGTCGTTTGCACGCGCACAATTCTTCTGCTCACTGGGACATGTATCGACGCACACCGACTACCCAAACGACAATCCTAGGTTAGGATGGGCCTGGACACCCGACGTCCCCCACTCCCGGCGCCGACTGATATCAGCTCTCTGGACGACTCCAGTGGCTTTGGAACAGAAGTTGCAACCAACCTGACCTCCAAGACCGACAAGACGAGCCACACCATTCCCGAGGACGGCAGTCCCATCACCATCAGCACACACCGCATACCCGGCAGCAAGAGGGAAGGCCGCCACCACCACCGCCAAAAGAGCCAGACGAGCTTGTTGATCGAGTACTTCGAGGCCGGCAAAGGTCCCGACAAAAGCAAGAACAAGCCCAGCGTCCGAGTACGGGTAACACCGAGTTCGAGAAAAGGAAGCCGCGGACAGGATGCAGTGCAGATCACTGGAATAGGAAAGGATCGCAAGCCATCTTACTCCCGCCGCATCTCCCTCACCAGCAGGCGGCCCGAGGAGAAAAGTGTCGAGGGCACCGAGATCTCTCACTCATCCGAGAGCAACGTTTCTGGACGCCCGCCAGTGGAAGTCGAGGTACTCAACAACGCTAGTGACCTGTCGAGCGCTCGATCGCCTGCGTCGCTCCTATACGCGCCCGTTGACTCCAACGTATCGTCAATGCCCACCGACAGTATGGTCGAAGGCAGCGCGGTAGACAGCGAGCTTACTCGTGAATATGACCAAGAAGGGAGCATCACGGCCAGTGAAGCCGAGTATCTCAAAGCCCCCACCTACGATCGTAGCCGTAGCGCCAGTCAGGAGCGCATCACTCAAAAAGTCATGGAGAAAATAAACCAACAAAGTGGTAAATCTCGGAGATCAAGTCGTGATTACGAGGAAAGTGGTCACAGGCGGCGACGATCTTCCAAGTCCCACCATCTGGATGAAGATGCTGTCAGCGGTGTTGAGTCTAGCTTGCTTTCGTCGAATCCGACAGCGAGTCACAGGTCGCGTGGCTCTAGCGTCTCACAAGGATCTCGGATGACGAACAACCCCAAATTACTGGAAATGGTGGAAGACACAATCAAGCGGATGATACTGCCTGAGATCAACGCCATAAAAGAAGACCAGAAAGTTGACAGAAACCACCGAGCGTTCGAAGAATCGAGACGCGGCTCAATACCCTACAGTGATCTCGACAAGAGCAGCCTCAGTCGCAGCTTGAGCAAGTCGTCAAGCACGCCTCAATTTGCAAATCGACCAAAGGTTGTTCTCAACCGCGATGGTGATGACCCCGGAACTGTTCTTTCACGAGGCGACTCGGAATACAAGAAGAAACGCAGGTCCAGCAAAGACAGACCGTCATCAAGCCGCAGGTCATCTGGTCGCTTGTCAATTGAGGGCGAAAAATATCTGGATGAGGATGGCAACAAGGTCAAATCCAGCAAGAGCAGCCACCGTGCGCGCGACGCGGCGGCGGGAGCTCTTGCAGGTGGCGTCCTCACAGCTGCGGCGCTCAAGCACCACGATTCGCAGGGCGATGTTCATGAACGCCGAAAGAAGAGAACCAAAAGCAAAGGAGCGCACGAACGATCTTCGAGCTTTACCGAGACTGTCGACGAAGACTCGTACTTGAAGGAGAAGACCGTCCCTCCTATGCCAATGGCGAGCAAAATCAACGATTCGGAATTGACCCGCGATAGCCTCATGTCAGCGGACAGCAGAGACCCAGGAGACTCATTGCTCACCGAAGAGGTCCAGACTCCTGTACGAGAGGTTTCGAGACGATCGATTGATGCTTCAATGTCACCTTCTTCATCTCGTACACCAACCCGAAACTCAGTCTCGCGTGGCCTGGGAATGAGTCATGATAATACCAATCTTGGAAGCCCTGACAGCAACTCGTCATCGACCAAAGCACGCATTGCCGCTCTGGCTGCAGCCGGACTCGGTGCCGCAGCAACCTCGCGAAGCTACGGCAATCGCCAACATGTCGACGCTGATGGCTATGGCAAGACCTCATCTCGACCTTCAATAGGCAGCCCTGCTCAGAGTGTATCCAGTCTTCGCAACAAATACGAGGAGCCGCTCATACCTTCTCCGCTCAGACCGACCAGTGCAACATCTCGTCCGTCATCTGTGAGCAGATTGCGCGACACTCAAGAATCACCCATCTCCCTTCGCTCGCCTTCGCCCACTGGCAGGAATACACGAACTCGCAAGAATCTTCGGGCCATGGACAGCAGCGGTGATGAGTTCACAACGCCCTTAGAACGACCAAACCCAGCATTTATGCGCGATGGTGCGTCCACTGCAAACAGCGAGAGTGTTGATGAGTGGTATGAACGACAGCACATGGAGAACGACAAGTATCGCGATTCGCTTGATGCAACGACCAACAGAAGTTCGTACCAGACGAACCCGTATCCCGAAGACGATCCTCGCTACTCAATGTACACTGATGATAGTCAGGCTGACGACAAACGTTTCTCCACCTTCACCCAGGACAGCCAGGCTGATTCGAACCGCCTCTCCGTGACCGAAGATATTCGTGGTGTCGGCGCAAACCCACAATATGTCAATCATCCAGCTGGTCTGGAGAGCGCAGTCGCATCACTTGTCGATCCTTCTAATATGAGCAGTGGCATGATGGGTTCGTCAACAACCAACGACAGCGCCACCAAAGCAAATGGCACATATGGTGAGCGTATGGCGCAGCATTCGCGGACCATTTCACAAGACAATGCTGCTTCATACAACGGATCAACGTTGAGTCAAACAGTACCTAGTCATGATCGTTGGGCTGCACTGAAGGGACAAGCAGCGGAAAACCTGGCAAGCAACAGTCCTGATCAAGTCGGTTCCCCACGTCAGAGCGATACAAGAAGTGCACATGGCGATCGACCGCAAAGTGGAAATTCCGTCAAGCTGGGTGCTAGTGGCCTGCCTGACATGAATGACCCTCTTCCTGAGATTGGTCACTTCGACGATACCAAGTCAGATCTGTCGACCAACCCATCGATCATTCAGGGCCCTCTCGGCGGCGATGCTTCTGGGAAGGAAACTTGGCCATACACTCCCTCACCTTCACAGGATGTGGTCTCGCATGTCAGGCCAGGCAGCAGCTCTTCCAAGGGCGGTGATGTCAAGACAGCAATGGCCCTTGGCGCTGGCGTCGGTGCCGCCGGTGCCATTGCCATGGCTAAGAGCGCTCACAGTGACCAAGCTCACAACAATCACCTTACCCGCGTCGAGACGGAAGACGAGCATAATGGCAAGCTTACACCCGACATGCGCCGCCACCAAGGTGCGGATATCGACCGCAACGCCACACCTACAAGCCCTGCCATGCTCCGTGACGAAGGATACGATACTGCACACGATCGATCTGCAGGTGCTCTTACTCCCAAAGCGGATCAGCAACAGTATGGCAGTGCAGACATCGAAGCTTTCAACAGAGCCATGAATGGACCTGATGGCGGCGACGATCCGTTCATGAGTGACCCGAGACACCAGAGACATGTTAGTGGTGGATCTCACGGCATGGCCTCGCCGCTTTACGACGCTTCGACTGGGAAGGGTATGGACCATATCCAGTCAAAGGACATCGTAGCCCTCATGGATCACTTGACTGTCCGAGATGCGCAACGCAACGCGAGAGACACTGAGATTCTCGTCAGCCTTGTTCGCAGTGCTGCTGAGATGCGTCAGAACTTCGAGGAGATGAAACACTTCATCAAGGATCAGGATCGCATGATCATGGCCAACACCGACCGCGATGCTGAGCAGACTGTACAACGTGTTCTTGGCGGCCCACGCCCTCAGCCTTTGGGCTCGCCACGCACGCCCCGTCAGAGCCAGACGTCATCTGAAGACGTTCAGACTAAGAGGAAGGGTGTTCTCAGCCGTGCGCTGAGAGGTTTGAAGGGTAACAAGAACGCTAGTGCTAGTGATCTTGCCAGGATTGAGGACATGCTCATGCAGGTTCTTGACAACGTCGAAGACCTGAAGCACCAAGGCGTGATTCCTGCGCGCCAGCCAATGTCTTCTTACACCAATGTCACTAATGTAACTAACGATAGCTTGGACTCGTATGAGAAGCTGCGCGCAGCGCCTGATTCGGGCTATGAACCTGAAGGAAATGCTGGCACTGGAAGCACACCAAGCCATTCTGGTCATCTCTCTGTTACTCCAAGAGGCGACAAGAGCCAGTTCCACTCGGGCTACAATGGTCGACCGGGCTCGATCAACAGAGTCAGCACTGTGATGGAAGGTGACGAGGACGAGCGGTCGGAGCGCTTTTACGACGACGATGAGGAGAGCTACCTGGAGCCTCATGAGCGAGATATTCTCGACCACCAATACGAGCACGAGAAGAAGCTGCTCTCACCAGTACAAGGAGGCTTGACACCAACACACACCCCTCCTCAGCGTGGCACTCCTGGCTCGCAAGGAAATGATCTCACTCCCAGGACTGCTGACAAGGATCGCAAGCACAAGAGCAACAGCTCTTCCATCTTTGCGGCCATTCCCAAGATCTCGCGCTGGTCAAAGACTACCTCCAGCTCCGCGGCTCCTGACCCAACCGGCGTGGAAAGCCCAAATGCAGCGAGAAACATGAGGCCTATTTCACGTGGCAGTCGTGTTAGCTCCATGCAAAGCTACGACAGCGAAGACTTCATTCCTCACGACGACGATGACTACACATCATACACCAGCACTCGTGACGATGGCAGGACCAACCCGAACGCGGAGACTCGTAGCATGCGCAGTCAGGGCAGCCGCCTTACTCGCACACCATCGCCACTGATTCCCTCTGAGGCTTCGTACAACCGCGACGACGATGATTACCGCTACAGCCAACAGCAGACGAGACAGTTCCAGCAACCGCAGCCGCAGCCGCAGCATCAGCCATTCCAACGCTCGCCCGTTCAACAGGTTGCTGACTTTGACGAGCCTGAGTTTGATGACCCCAAGTACCAGGCTCACCGCAACTCACTGCTCCTGCAACATCCACAGCCGCGCCAGGGTCCCACCAGCCGCCACCAGAACACGCTCGAGGATCAAGCTCATGCGCAGATCATTGACGACGGACTGACCAACAGCACACTGAGCCAGCAGACTGTCTCAGACTTCGACCCTGCCAACTGGGGTTCTGCCGGAGCTGGTGCCTTGAACAGGAACCGTTTGCCCATAACAGAACCAACAAACTCGCCGCTGTCTTCCAAGTCCAAGCCCGACGCCCCCCAAGCTCAGCCGGGCAAGTCGCAGCAGGCTCCACCCAAGGTTGCATACGACCGTTACGACGACGAGGAAGAAGAAGATGACTGGGAGCCGAAGTACAGCAACAGTGGCTTCGCGCGTAACTACAGTTCTGGCGGCGGAGGAGCCGGCATGTACTACTCCTCGCCGCTTGGCTCTGGCCACCTGCTCGAGCCGATCCAGGAAGTGCGATACTCGCTGGAGACCGACAGCGGACGTGTAAGTGGACCTTCGAAGGCAAGAACGTACGAGCAAAGCTGACACGATACCAACAGATCACTCCAGAGGTGACCCCTAAGCTGGCTTCAGCTCGCATGGTTGACGTCCGCGGCGCGCGTCGTGGCAACTCTCTCACCGGCCCTAGGCCGATGGGCTCCAAGAGCCCTGGTCCCAATCCTGCTCAGCAGCAACAAGCAGCGGCAGCCAACGGCACTGTGAGGAGAAAACCTGTTCGTGGCAGCCAGCCCAGCCAGGAGAGCTTGCAGAGCGAGACCCTCTGAGCGGATTGCTACATTAACAAAAACAAAACCACAAAAAAGGGGGAGATGATGGCGCGAGCGGTGTATTCCTCTCGATAATTTCCGTTTTTCCTTACCGGGGGCGCGCGTGTGAAGAAGCCGATTCTCGCTTTTCTGCGTGAAATGGTCCTTACTTCACACCTCTTGCGTTGCCTCCATGCTTCACATTGCTTGCGATTACACATTCTTGGAACTTTGTTTAGGCGACGGCATATCTTGGAAAAACAGCAAACCCTCACGCTGAGGTGTTTTCCCAATAACGAACGATTATGACGCAGCGTTGCTTTTTTGATAGTCGAGGGTTTCGTTTTGAACGCCCATGGCGGCTGAGATGAATTGGACCTGGGGCCTGCATGGGCGGTTTTGCCTTGGGTTTGTTTGGATAGACAAGACGTTTTTGAAATGTGCAAAAAAGGAGAATCGGAGTGTATTGGAACTTCTTTTTCGTGTATTAGGAGACAATGAAATGTGGTACAGGTGTATACAAACGTTAGCTGCCTGAAATTGGGGACATTGTTCTCTTGTCTTGTCTTGTCTCTTTTTTTTTTTCTTCTTTCTCTTATCTTTGCTCCTTGTGTGAGTTGATCCCAGTCGGTAGATCTCAGTAGACTTTTGCTTGCTCGATCGCCAGCTATAGAGATGCTGGCTGACGTTACTGAGAGCAGGTCTAGTACGAAGATGAATACATGCATGCAAGCAGCTGCGAGTATGCGTTGTCGTGGCTGACTGACTGGCTGGCTGGATAGCTCTCTTGTGGATATGTGTCGGATCAGTGGCTTTCGACGGAAAGATGGTCATTCCGGTCTCGAGAGACGGATGAAAAGCAAGTGTGGCATATGATCAGGTTCACATGGCTTGCTTGCAAACACTGCATGGCTGTAGCTGTGTTTCTTAACTTATTATTACACAGTGACGTAGCGATAACTTACCGATAACATTCTGAGGTTCATGGACCCTTGCTGAACTTTACGCCTTTGACGCGCTCGCGACTCGGGAGCAGCGAACTACCTTAATAACCTGCAAGCGCTGGCCAGTTGCTGTTGCTCTTTCATGCCGGCATTTGCGTCGCGCACTTACAAACATACAACTATACGACTCATCGATTTCGATCTACGCAACGCTTGCCGCTCAAGCTTTCGTCGCAAGGCAGAACAGCACCACCACACCAGGCTAGCTAGCTAGCTAGCTAACAGTAAGCATGGCCGACGAGGACTACGGCGACGACGATGCTTTCTATTTCGACGACGATGACTACCTCTATGTCGAGGACGACTACGCCATAGCAGTAAGCCTCCACTCACTCCTTTACTCAGCCCTCCGCCAGACCTGCGCCCTGTAAACCGGATCCTTCCCGGCCCTCGGGAAGCTGCATGTCGCACCTAACCGGCCTGAGCAACAATGCAACAACGGAAGAGAACCTGGCGGCATGTGAAGACGCACGCAGAGAAACTGACTGACGCTCTCCACAGGACGAACTAGCCGAAACGCAAGTCCCCTCGCCGGGCTACGCAGGCGTCAACGACGAGATCGCCAACGAGAGCTTCGAATACGACGTCTACGAATACTTCGGCGAGCTGGAGTACGGGAGCGACAGCTACTGGGATGCAAGGATCAAGCACTTGGCGAGCGTGAGGGCGGGAGAGAAGAGGAAGAGCGGTGTTGGTGAGGACGAGGCTGCGGCGATCAAGAAGAGGAGGAAGAACGATGGTCTGGAGGCTAGGGATAATGTTGTGTTTATACCGTTCGAGAAGCGGCTTGCACCTTTACCGCCTAAGGTGCATGATCAGGGACGGTTCGCGCTGCTGCCGGATTGGAAGGAAAGGTTTCCTGAAGTGCTGGATGATGGGTCGCCGACGAGCAAGAGAATGCCCGCCGATATGCGAAGAGCAGCAGAGGCGGAGGATGATGAGGATGATGAAGAGGACCGCAGTGAGAGACCTACCGCTGATGATGAAGAGATGGAGGTTGATCCCGACGAATATGCGGACGAGGATGATAATGGAGCGGGCCCTGATCAAGACGTGATCATGCAGGTTCTGCGGCAAAAGTTAGCGGACAGTGGCCTAGGCGACGTAGACGAGAGCGTCTTCAAGGATGCAATAGAGAAGATGCTCTTAGGCGAAGGAGGAAGCGAGGATGCTTTGGGAGGATTGACGAGCTTGTTGCTGGGACAGAAAGACGGAGGCGGGAAGGCTTTCCAGGGGTTTCTGGCAGGCCAAGGTGTCGATATACACCGCGAGGAAGATGCTGAAGAAGAGGCAGATGAGGACGAAGAGGAGAACGATCAGGAGGAAGGCGAATCGCACACGACGACGGCAACACCAAAGAAGAGGACAAGATCGAAGCCTACCTCAACAAGCACAGCAACCCCAAATCACAAAACACCGACAAACCGCGGTAAATCAAAAGCTACAACGTCGAATACAAACACGACGACCACCACGAACTCAAAATCAAAGCCGGCATCGCCAATAGTCGTGCCAAGTCCTCCTCCCCTGTCTTTCAAGACTTCTCGCAAGCGCAGAGCGCCGTCACTCGACGAGCCTGCGGCGCCACAGCCCGAAGCTCCCAGTAGCAGCGCAAAGCCTGCCGCTAAGCGCAGACGGGCTCCTCGCGCTGAGCCGCCCACTACTGAGCCCGAAAGCGCTCCTTCTGTGGCTCCTGCGACTGGTAGACGAACGACAAGAAGCGCTGCGGCAGCTGGGAAGGGTGGGAGGTGAGCTGTGGAGGACTTGAAGGTATGTGCTTGTCAGAAAATCGAAGCATTTGTTCATAGGCGTGTTCTATAGTGATACAGGAATCATCCATGCTCTGGGAGAGTACCGCCGTGCGATTTCGCATACTTTTTTCCGTTTCGACAATCCCAAGCAAAGCTTAGGAGGTAGATCAGACCGAGGAAATGTTGCAACTTGCATGGCTTGCAGCCGATGCGGTGGGAAGGTAGGGACAAGCAGAACAGCGCCAGGCAAGCATCGCAAATTATATGTTCTCGCCATCAGATCATGGGAGCTTGACATTCTGACCATTGCCGCTGGGCACTGATATCGAGAGAATCTAGCTTCGTTCCATAGCACAATCTAGAAGGATACATTGCAGCACGATATGGTCCTATACTTGGATCCACAGGCCCAGGATCAACCGCTGGCCTCTCTCAGAGCGACAAGGTCGACTACCTCTTCTGGCTAGAATTTGCCAAAGCGATCAGGTCTGCAGCACAGATTATGCCAGACGACAATTCTGCCTTTTTCATTGGCAGCACTGCGCAGAGGGGCCCACCGGCTGGGGATAACATTCCTGAGAGCTACACCAACCAAGGTCTTTATTCCATTGCCAACAACCTTCTGAATGACACTAGTATATTCTACACACCTGCTGCTACCAATTCATATATCGATGCACTCAGCAAGTAAGCGAGGACACCTTGAATAAAACGACTTTTTGCAGTATCTAACATTCTTGTAGTCATCTTGACCACGCTGACTTGGTAATTAAACCACGCCAACTTGGCATATCACCAATTTCTGATTAATGAGTGACAGGAAGCGAATCCAACCCCTAAACAAGAAAACGATCTCTTGAACGCCATCAACGAGCAAGCAGCTGTACAAGATCAAATCGACAGGGAGCTCCCGAAAGCCCTAGATGCTTTCGCCAGAGACAAAGATGCCGACCTCCTTCCACCAGGGACAAATTTCCCACGATGGCTAGATCAATCAAAAGGCCATGCTGCGGTCTATCAAAACGCCGTGGCTCGGGCAACCCAGTTAGCCGGTGTGATCGATGCTCTGCAGGCCGAAATCTCTGGTGTTAAAGCCACTGCGCGTGCCGACGCACGTTCAGGTATTGCGCTTGCCAAAGCCCGTATTTCCAACGTTGGGTAATTGCATAACCCTCCTTACATCAGTGCAGAATACTAACCTCGATCGAGGTATAACATGAAAGCTGCAGCTGGGTCTAGCACAAGTCTCACAAAGCTGTTGGTCTGCACGAGAGAGACGCCCGAGCAAGCAGCAGTAGACTGCCCTGCATCCGACGATTACTAGGTACCTCTCTACAACGCGCCTGACTACAAAGACTACGTCAAAGACGCGCAGTCGCACTCGGACGACAAGTATAACCCGTTGAACTCCGTCAGTTTCAGCGTCGACACCAGCAAGAGCACTTCGGAATACAAATTCGGCCAGACCAGCATTGGCGCCAACGCCCGTGGCACTGGATGGTTCTCGTTCTTCAGCGCTAGCGGTCAACGGACCACAGAGTCTTCGCAGTTCAGCACCAATGCTGCGGCTTCGTCGGTAAGCATCAAAATCACGTACGACGACATGCGACAGATCGCCATCACCCCAGGCAAATGGTAAGGGCCCATCCTTCTACAGATCGCAATGATCAATGGTCAAGTACCTCCGACTCACCAACCGTCTAGGAACTTCAACTACAAAGACTTCAAGCTTCGCTCTGACGCCCCAGCCTTCCTGAAGAACCTTGTCCGACCCTCGGGACTCGTCGTCGCCACTCGTCTCGGATACGAGATCACCGTCAGCGGCTCACTGGCGACGACCCTCGACACCCACTTCAAAGAGACCACCACCGTCAACGCCGGGTTCAGCATCTTTGGCACCAGCATTTGGGGCGCATCGGTCAGCAAGACTGACGAGAGGAACACTCACAGTGCTACCTACGACGCAGCCAGCAGAACGCTGAAGGTCGTGCCTAGGGACAGCTTCGGTGCTGCGACTCTGCTTGGGGTTGTTGGGGAAAGGATTAGTATCTGAAGGGATTAGTCGAATTGTTATGTAGGAGCTCGATCCAGGGAGATGGTATTTCAAGCGTTGGGGGCGTGTTCTGTCGCGTCGAGGTCGTAACGTACTTGATATGATCGTGTCTGATATCCGCACTGACATCTCCGCACCTGCCTTTTTTTTTTGTGACAAACCTCAAGCGCTGCTTGGTGAACTAGAATCAAACTGGTTGACACGAAAGAGAATTGGAAATAACATGCGCATGGCGCTTCTCGGACTGATGTGTTGATTGGTGTATCGAAAGCATCTAAACTATCGAAGCCAATTGCGCGTAGCGTTTCCTCGTCTGGCACAGTGATATGCGCATATCAGAACTTGACGTCTTGCAAGCTTGCTGTGCTTGAAAAAAAAAAAAAAAAA